>JAFFST010055354.1:110628-121705 GCA_022414735.1 Noturus placidus
CCACATCAAAGGGACGATGGGCGGGGCCATGTACCGTCAAATCTTGTGTGAGAACCTCCTTCCCTCAGCCAGGGCATTGAAAATGAAAAGTCATTACTAAGTCATTACCAAGTACTAAGTCATGTTTTGCAGAGGGGGCAAATACTTATCAATTTATAACATTTTTACATGCGTTTTTTCTGGATTTTTTTTGTTGTTATTCTGTCTCTCACTGTTCTAATAAACCCACCATTAAAATTATACACTGATCATGTATTTGTACAAAATCAGCAGGGGATCAAATACTTTTTTCCCTCACTGTAGTAAATCCATTTGTATTTACATGTGTTTCACGTTTATCCTCATTTCCACATCCTCGCTCTCATCTACTCATCAACTGCTGCTCGTACCGTTCCTGTTAGTTTCACTGTAGTTACGATGATTCGAACTAATTCTGTATAATATTCTAATTATTATCAGTTACAGAAGGGCTATCGGGAACGTCAGGACACACCCACAGAGACGTACGGTATACGTCCGAAAGTTTGTGAAGGCTTGACCATCGCACTCTTATGTGCTTTCTGGACGTCAAAGTTTTAGCCACATAGCGTTGACACGAACAGACTATAAAATGGCTTCTAGTTGTGCACGAACAATGAAAAAATCCCAACAGAACTGGTGCAAAATGTGTAAATAGCGTTCAACTAGATCGTATGAGTTCCTGATGAAGGAAATGACTGAACGATACTGTATGTTCTGCGAATATGATCTGAGAATCTCTTTCCTTCTGTTTGCCTCAGGCTTCAATCGGAATACAAGCAGCGTGTCTCCTCATAGTTATGTGCCGAGCCCCACACCACAGCAGAGCAGCTACAGCAGCGTGGCCACCAGCATGAACGGATACGGCAGCACGACCATGAGCAACCTGAGCGGCTCACCTAGCTTCCTCAACGGCTCAGCAGCCAACTCTCCGTATGCTAGTGAGTGTTCTGTATGTTCACATCTTTATCAGGTTTGCTTCCAGTACCCTCAGCATGATGTGTAGTTTTTAAACCACTTCAGTACTTCAGCCTGTTGTGTACAGCACCTTCAAAGTTGGATCAAATTAAAACGCCAAGAGAAGCAAATCACGGACTTTCTGACAATTTTCCAACAGACAGTAAAGGATTGAGAGCTATTAAAGACACAGGAAATGTTTGTACTGTAATCCATCCATCCATCCATCCTCTACCGCTTACCTCTTTATCAGGGTGACGGGGAACCTGGAGCCTATCCCAGGGAGCATGGGACACAAGGCAGGGTACACCCTGGACAGGGCACAATCACATACACACTCACACACCCATTCATACACTACGGACACTTTAGACATGCCCATCAGCCTAACATGCATGTCTTTGGACTGGGGAAGGAAACCGGAGTACCCGGAGGAAACCCAGGACGCACGGTGAGAGCATGCAGACTCCGCACACACATGGCCACAGTGGGACTCGAACCCCGGACCCTGGGGGTGTGAGGCGAACGTGCTAACGACTAAGCCACTGTGTGCCTCCACTTGTACTTCATAGATACTAAATGGTTTTTACATCAACCCCAATTCCAAAAAAAGTCGGGACAGAACTGAAAATGCTACTAAAAACAAAGAGGAGTGATTTGTAAATGTGCTTTGACATGTATTTAAACAGAAACCATATAAAGAACATGTATGTGATGTTTTTCCTGATCAACCGCATGGGTTTTCGAAGATAAACGTTTATTTTAAGATTGATGCATGCAACACGTTCCAAGAAAAGTTGGAACAGGGGCAACTTGGGACTAATAGCGGTGTGACGAGTTGACATGAGAAGGTGATGTGAAACAGGTGAGGCTATCGTCTAATCATAGTATATAAAAAATTTTCACATATAAGGAGCCTTCAAAAAAGGCCTAGTCCTTCAAGAGCGAGGACGGGTCGAGGCTCGGTGATCTGCCAACAGATGTGTCAGAGAACGATCCGACACTTTCAGAACAGCATTCCCTAAAGACAAATCGGGAGGATTTCGGGTGCATTTCATCTTCTTCAGTGCACAATATAATTAAAAGATTCAAGGAATCCGGTCAAATCTCGATGTGTAAAGGGCGAGGCCGAAAACCACGTCTGAATGCGTCAAACGTCACTGTGTTAAAAACCGTCATGAGTCTGTAATGGATATCCTGACATGTCATCGGGAATACTGCGATAAAACTTTGTCATTCGACACCATTCGCCGCTGCATCCACAGATGCAAGTTAAGGCTTTACTATGCACAGCAGAAGTGATACGTCAACACTGTCCAGAAGTGCCGCTGAGTTCTCTGGGCTTGATCTCATCTGAGATGGACAGTAGCACAGTGGAATCCTGTTTCGTGGTCTGACGAGACGACGTTTCAAATAGTTTTTGGACAAAACAACCGTCGTGTTCTCAGCGTCAGGTCCAAAAGCCAGAGTCTGTCATGGTATGGGGGTGTGTCAGTACTGTGAGTATCTGTATTAATGCAGAAATATATGAACACATTTTGGAGCAACATACACTGCCATGAAGAGCAGGACAACGCCAAACCCCATTCTGGCCAGATTACAAGCGCATGGTTGCGTAAACAGAGAGTGCGAGTGCGAGCATGACCTGCCTGCAGTCCTGACCTGTCTCCCATTTAAAATGGCAACAAAGGCCGCGTACAGCTGCGCAGCTGAACAAATGCATAATTTACGAATTCCACTCTCTAAACTTAACCAACTGGAGTCTTCACTCAGCGTCCAAACGCTTAATAAGTGTAATTAAAAGAAAAGGTGATGTTACAGAGCGGTAAACAGTGGACTGTCCCAACATTTATGTATTTCCAATATAATACAGGGTGAACTGAATTTTCAAATGATTTCTTTTTTTTTGCATTGTCCATACTGTCCCAACTTTTTCAGAATTGGGGTTGTAGATGATCTGTGAACTTGAATTTAGCACTTACTATTGGAAAACTTACTAATTCCGGAAACTGCAGTTTGCTTTGTATCTTTAGCAAACAATGTGACACGAAGGTCACATGACTTTTCCTCTTGATGACATTGCAAGTTGTGTTGCCATGGAGCCTGTTATTACTTAACAAAACCTTTGACATAGGAGGGTCCGTTTCTGCCTTTTTGCTGAGTTGTACAGTCATCGTGGTGTGTGTGTGTGTGTGTGTGTGTGTGTGTGTGTGTGTGTGTGAAAAGAAGGGCTTTCAGATCTTGCGAAATTCCCTGGCCTCGCTGGCATCTTTTCCATCTCTGGAGTCTGTTGTTAACAGCTCTTTATTTATTTATTTATTATTATTTTTTTTAATGGATGAAGAGAAGCATGGCTATTGATTGTTTTGTATATTTTTATTCCCCCTCTGTGGTTCACATCTTTCCAGCTCTTCATCCTCCGGTCCTTTCCTTCATTCCAGCTGCTATCTCTTTGCAAAGACTTAATTGGTTCGCCTTTATAATGAACTGAACAGAAATGAAGACGTGAGGTGGGTGGGGAGGGGGCGGGGGCGGGGGCATACAAGTGAAGGAGAAAGCACGAGAGTGAGTGAGAGAGTTGATCTAACACCCACATGTTTGTTTGACTCGGTTATGACCAGGAGAGTGTAGAGTGTGTGAGGTCGGGGACAAAAATCTGGCTCGCAGTCTGTCAAAACACCCCTCCCACTATCATAGGCACAATTTGTACTTCACACCAAGGCGAGGCCTGTTGCAACATAGCCGAGCTCTGACATAGAAATGAAAATGAAATCATGCCGGAATTCCACAGCGTTCTCGCTCTCTCCTTTCTTTCTTCCCCTGACAGTCATCTGAAATCCGCTGCTCTAAAAGCTTTACATCGTGTCTCGCTATGCTCGCGATACTTCTGAATTCTCCAAATGAATTGACAGTTAATTAAATCAATAATACTAATTAGAGAGGTAACAATTCAATTCCACTACTTCGGTCCTGCTGTGTTAACATCTATTTTAATAGCTTTGCTCATCCCCTTAGATGCTCTGAAATGAATTACTGGAGCTGGTGTTCCGATTTTCACTAATTGATTAGTTGGGTCTTGATAAATCGCTTTCGCCGCAAGGTTGCGCAGGAAAAACTTCAAATGTAGTTAGAGCATGAGGAGCGTCTAATTAAATGGTTAGAGAGGGGAAAAACTCTTCGTTCCATATGCTGTAAATGCACCGATAGCCTCTGCGATCGGTCAAGAAGTAGCTTGTTTTGTGATATTTTGTCTGTATTCTTTTTTCCTGTATTCTTTTCTGTATCCTTTTTTTGTACACCATTCATGGAACAAGGCAAAGGTTGAAATGCGCATATAGACAGTGAAACCAGTCATGGTCCAAGCAAACTATCCGGCTCTGCGACAGTTGCTAGCGTTCTCAATTATTCTGGCTTCTCACTGTTGAATTTTGTTGCCTGCATCAGAAATAGTGCCATAATGTATGCGAGAAGGGTGGACTGTTTCTTGGTGTGGGCACAAAGGAGTCAGTCATTCAAATACACCTATATCCATCAGAGGTGACAGGGCTGCTTGCATTTTTCTCAAGTATACCCGTGGTACTATAGAGAGGCTGAAATGTAAGACTTTAAATCGAAATGCAAACCTCAAAAAGCCATCTGTACTCCAGAGGTAAGGGAACATAAGGGAAAATATTCACTGCGCAGATTCAAGAGTGTGACCCGGTCTCACCACTGCATGGCATGGATAACATTTGAGAGCCTTAACATCCATTCAGCATTCTCACATTGACTAGAACTTCTTGTTGTGCCAGCCTGCTCTGTCCAGTCAGGAATGGACTTCTTGGAACAGAATGTAACCACGGTTACACTTTTAACAAAGAATGCTAACTTCTCATTCATTCGTCTTTTCAAGTTTTTTCGTAACTAGCAAGTCATCGTCCTAGTCAGGGTCACGACGGATCAGGTGACTCGGATGATCGGATGGGACTCCGGACCATCACAGGGCACCATGCACATATACCTTCACATACTCATTCACACCTACGGGCAGTTTAGCATATGCAATCGGCCTTCTGCCATGTTTTTGGACAATGTGAGGAGAACCCAGACAAACATGAGGAGAACATGTGAAACTCGACACAGATTGAAACCTGAGCTAAGGATCAAAGTGTGGACCCTGGAGACACATGCTGCTTAATGTTAAGATATTAATCTAGATGTTGTTATAGAACGTTAAATTATTTCCACGGAAACACGTTTTTAATTCATTTTGATTATGGGTATGCTTTTGTGAACTGACAGAGGACTATAACCTATGTGTTCTCCATTATACATATATTATATGGGCGGCTGTGGCTCAGTCGGTAGAGCGGGTTGTCCACTAATCCGCTAATCGTAGGGTTGGTGGTTCGAATCCCGGCCCTGGTGATCCCATGCCGAAGTGTCTTTGAACCGTAAGTTGCCCCCAATGGCAAGCTAGCACCTAGCATACAGCTCAGCTACCATTGGTGTGTGAGTGTGTCTCATTTGTAAGTCGCTTTGGATAAAAGCGTCTGATAAATGTATGTGGTCTCCATTCCCCGCCGTGAACGTTCTGGTTTGTTTTTTGTTTCTCCCACAGTTGTTCCTTCCAGTCCCACCATGGCCTCATCTACCAGTTTGCCATCCAACTGCAGCAGCTCTTCTGGAATTTTCTCCTTCTCTCCAGCGAACATGGTGTCAGCAGTGAAGCAGAAGAGCGCGTTTGCTCCTGTGGTGCGGCCACAGAGTTCTCCTCCACCCTCATGCACCAGCACCAATGCCAATGGCCTCCAAGGTACGGCTGATTATTATTATAATTATTATTTTTATTATTATTATTATTTTCTACGTTCTGACGTAACTGTTCAGGGTTGGATAATATTCGATGACGATATACAAAGACAAGATATTTCAGGAATAATAAGATCATTTATGTGTAATCATCACACTGGGAAAGAGTTGCGGAATTTTTGAATGGATTTATTTTGTCTCAGCGGCCAAACAAACCGCAATGAACGAATCGCATCTTTCTCTAACCCCTGCATTGTGTTCCATAGTTTCACACTCAGCATTTACATCAGGGCCTGCATTCATCCAGCCTCTCAGAATTACTCATAAGTATCGTGTGTCTATGACTCAGAACACCAGAATGTCCTCTTCCTGTTTGTTTATTATGTCCTGATGAGCAGTAGAAAATGAATAAGATGCTATACGTGCTAACGGTTTTGAACGATCGATCGGTGTTCCATATCACCACTGCTGCCCTCTATGTCCCGAAGGGATGCACTGCGTCGCCTATAAACCAAATTTATGAATTCTTTCCTCTTTTATTTCTTCTAAATGTTCCAATACTCTAAAAAAAAATTAAGGGCCCAGGCATCCAGCACAGTTCTCTTACATTTTCGGAGTTTTCAGTGCTCATGAATTGCTTTCAATTGTACTTATATGTCCAAAAATTTGGTCACTCTCTGGATGAATACAGGCCCAGGTCTGAATTTGATTCTCTGGTTCTCCTTCCTCCTTTTGTATCCCTCTGTAATACCTCTTTTGCATTTTCTTCTACTCTCCACTCCTCCCTTCAGATCAGTCTTTTGTGGACTCTAACAAGTACTCCACTGCCAGTGCACTCCAGGGCTTGGCGTTCTCCTGAAGTATGTTCCTCACCTTTCTCTCATAGGTCACATTGCTTGAAGCTTTATATATACTGTTCTCCATCCATCCTTTTTTCTGTCTTTTATTTATTTATTTTTTTTTGCATATACCCATCCATACAGTACGTACATCTATTACCCATCCGCCCACCCACCCAGTGAATATCTTGCTTAACGATACGCTTCATACTTAAAACGCACGGACTGTAAAAACGTTCCGAGCCGAAACGTTTCAGACGTGTTAGTAAAGCGTGCGTGTTAGCGAGTTCCTCACATGTTGCTTGTCATCCTGATCGGGACGATGCGTCTCAGCATCTGGACGAGACGGAACGATGGAGCAAACGGCGTGCAAACAATTAGACGGGAATCCGTGCGGCTGTAATCAAGCCGTGCAAATACGCACTTTCGGCCTGTTCACCGTCACGGGGAAAACATGTCTGTACGTTTCTCTCGTCGGACACGTGGCTTCTGAGATTAAGCCTTGATGAGATCGGCGTGATTATAGAGCAAACACGAAACACGTTTCGATCAATGTAGCAAACGCAAGCCGTGCTTATTTTTTTTCTTTTCTTTTCATATCTCTCCATTTTCTCAATCTTTTACACATGTGGCCTGTTCGTGGCATGTTTTACACACGGCTGTCGAATCCTGACGCGTAAGATTTATTGCCAGTAATGGAACGGTTAATGAATTAAACTGAATTAACTCTCTTTCTTTTATTCTTTCTGTCTTGCAGCAGCTGCAGCAGCAATCCCTGGAATGATTGTTCCTCCTATGTAGTGTGTGTGGGTGTGAGTGTGTGTGAGAGAGAGAGAGAGAGAGAGAGAGAGAGAAAGATGGGAAAAGCCCAGGACACACTCTTTCCTGGCACTGGTCTCCCTGTGTGTGTACAGAAGACTCCGGTTGTTGACTGACCCAGCAGTCGCTCTCTGAAGGATCACTTTAAACTCAGGCCCTTTTTTAAAAAAATAAAATAAAAATAAAAATAAAAATAGAGAATCACATTTGAAATGATAGAAAAAAAAAAAAAAAAAAAAAAAAACATCACCAGGACCGTTGTGTGAAGTTTTTGATGTTGAAGTTTGCACCGAAACTCGTAGACCATTTGTAACGCTGAAGGGGTACACGCAGCTCTAATTAGCCCCCGAACCCCACAAGTAGAGCCGGTCTATTTATTTGAAATGTTTGGATTTTGGTTCGGCATTCCGATTTCTGTGCTTTTTTCTGGAATGAAAGTGAAACGTGACACGAGCTATGACGTTTTTCTACGAATTTTTGATTTTACGGTATATGAAGGATTATCCAGTTGTAGGCTGTTACGAATCGATATCGCACCGATCGTGGAACCTTATTCACCTAGTCGTCGTCACCCGGAGCCGAACGATGCAGAAAACAGAATCGACGTAATAAATAAATAAATAAATAAATAAATAAATAAATAAGAGAGCAAAACAAGAAAAATGACTTGCTCTGATTTTTGAAAACGCTAGCGTCATTCACTGAGCATGTTTTTCATGGGAATCAGGGTCACCGAATGCAAAAGATTTTGTTTTTTTTTTAATGGCTACCCCCAGCTAGATTAAACAGGGTTTCATCCGAGAAACTGAATTTAAAAACAAACAAACAAACAAACAGACTAGTTTATTCAAAACTGCCGATTGTGTTATTGCTTATAGGGGTCGTCCATATATTACATCATCAAGGAAGGGGGTCGTCCATATATTACATCATCAAGGAAGGGGGTTACGATGACGTCTGATGAGGACGGGGGGTCGGGGGGGGTCGACGGACGTGATTACATCATCAATGTATTTGCGTCTTCCCCGTGTTTAGTGTCTCCACTGTCACGTTCATCATTTACTTATTTACTTAGTCAAATATTTACAAATTGCCAAAAGAACAAACAAAGATACAGAAATAGTGACGTCACACGCACTTCCTGTGGAGTATTATACGTATTATACGCCACAGGATGTGCGTGTGACGTCAGTATTTCTGTGGTATTGTAACAAAGTACAAAATATTAGGAGATAATTCCCGACCACACATGGCAGCCCCAGACCCCCTAGCACTATATAAAGGAGGAGGATGACGTCATCATTGGGGAGGGGGGGAGTAAAGGGCCTGATGACGTTAGATGACATGGGGGCGGGTTAAAAATGGCTGAAAATTTGCTGACGTAATATATGGACGACCCCATAGCAAACATACGACTCTTTTTTGTTCCACCGTTACAAGACCCTGAATTTCAGTGGTTCGCTGCGTTCAAGTGACCCAACAATTTCACTTAAGATGACTTCTCCAAACATACCGAGGGGACGAGTAATCCCTGCAGTACGAAGCGCGATACACAAACGAAGGCCTTTCATTCGCGTCCATGCAAACTGAAGAGTACAAACATAACACTGCATCGCTCTTACATCTCTTGAATGAAAAACAATCAACAGGAAGCTGCAACTGAATGCTGAATCAGAATTTGTGTCAGAATCACTGAGTGCGTTTACATGGACAGCAGTCATCTAATTATTGACCTTACTCTGATTAAGATAATAATGTGATTAAGGTGTTTACATGAGTCGCTTTTAGAGTACTCCTGTCATGTTCCCGTTTTACATCTTATAGATCATAATTAGATTAACAGCCCGCGTCATTACGTCACCATTACGCCACGCCGTCCGACGTCCCTCCAGAATTTCACGTCTCAACATACACGTTGTCTTCGTTATGGTACCGTTTACAGTTTTGGTCTTTTTAAAGATTTTTTTTACGAACGCTTTAAGCGCAGTTAATTATTTGTCGTTCTAATAGACGACTGCTTGAAGCCGTGAGCTGTGTCCCAAACCGCGTACTTACCGTCTATATAGTAGCCGAGATACATTTATTGTTCCCCATTACAGACCTGTAGTAGGAAAGTATGCAGTTTGGGACGCAGCCGAACTCTCTTGTTCGCCGTAAAATATTGAGTGCTGCCGTGTGTGATCGCGTCCTGTCGCAAAATGTGGTGAAAACTCTCACACGACGTTCATCATGTGATTAAGGTGTTTACATGTCTGTAATACACGTCCATAATACGACTAAAACGAGAATACTCCACATGTCGATTAGTGTTGACTTCGAGTATGACCTTAATCAGATTAAGGTCATTAAAAATTGGTGTTTACATGGTAGTTTCTTAATCACATTATTGTCTTAATCGGGTTTATAGTGGATTATTGTTGTCCATGTAAACGCACTGAGTGTCATTCCCCAAAAAAACCGGTTAAACTTTACTCACGCCGGTGGAAGTCATGCTGCACTGAAATGCCATCGCTGTCCAATCACGGCATCGTAGCCTTATCGTAGTGCCCTACTTATCGTAGTGCTGATGATCTGCTCAATATAGGTATATTATTTCCATGCTGTGCATGTGATATATGCACGTGTATGTCCTGCGACAGAGTATATCTGATCACTTTACATTCATTCATTCAGCTTCAATGAGCACTTGGTCCTGGTCAAGGTCATTTGTGAGACTCTGGAGTCTCTTCCAGGAATATAAGGGACACGACGGTGATACGCCACACAATACACGGAGAGAATTGATTTTCATTAGTGACAGGCAACACCGTATCCTCATCCGAGCTGAGTATATTCATTCAATCGTGGGTCTCGTCATAGGTTTTAGACGTCATTCCAAGACACTCCAAGTCTGATCCTGAGCTTCATGCTGGGATTGGATACCGATTGCTTTCCAGTATGGCGGAGATCCTACATCCATACAGTACAGCGCGCTCGCTCCACAAACTTCCCTGCTGATTGTTTTTCATTCGTTAAAGGTGTTGCTTTAAAACGTATTATATCACGTCGATCGATGAGAAGCCATACCGTTTATGTATACTGCCTTATAGTTCACCTTTTTTTTTTTTCCCACCACTATTACGATCTCTTCTCCATGGTTCTACAACGATCTCTAAACTAGAGAACAACATTTTTTAAATCAGAATCATACCGAAATGATATTCTTAAAAAGCTGAACTTCCCATTTAAAGCTTCAAATTCGCCAGAAATCTCAAAGCAACATCAGACATCACACGCTAAAAACCGACTACGCGTCAATGATCGAACCCAGCTAGCAGTTGCCAAGCTAGAACGTCCACTCTGTGTCACACACCGTCTTTATTTTAACCGCCATTAGTGCTTTCTTTCATACATGCTCATAGAAGAAAACTATGAGATCATGAAGGGGGAAAAAAACAAAGCCATGATTGCTCACAAGCACAAAAACGGAATTTTACAGCATACAAAACATAAAATCAAGCAATTATAATATTCAAAGCCAATATACACAGTCCAGACGGATATGTATTCTCACAATGTTTGAATTCTTTGTTGCCACCATTGATGAACTGTTTATGAAGGAATGTGTTTTTGTGGTTGTTTGACTTTTTTGAAGAAACTGTGATCATGATTAT
>JAFFST010055354.1:227335-243279 GCA_022414735.1 Noturus placidus
TCCCCCCCCCCACCCCCCCCAACATAAAACAAGAGATGATCCAATCGACATATGAATCCGGAATGATTTGCACAGGTGTTTTGAACTCTTTGATGTTAAGCCCCGCCCCCTTCCTGAGCAATACTTCGTCGGGGATCTCTCTCTAGGTGAACGGTGGTGTAGAACGAAAACACGGCTACTACACACGTTCCACAAACTATATTCTAATCGAGTGTAGATAGAAATAATAATTCAGTCTGTTTCCTAATCAAAAACACGTCATTTGTACTATAGTTAAGCACAAAGCTTTCAAGTTGTGATGAATTGGACGTGAATGATTAATATGGCCTTGGATTGATGATCGCTATGGAGATTAATTAGCCAGAGTTCATTTACTTTCAGGGCTTTTTTTTTTTTTTGCTCTCTAGGCACTACCAGCACACTTCCTGATAAGTGTGGGATGTAGCGCTGAAGGTAAATATCTTGGGTTGCTCTTCCTTATCTTCTTATTAACTCCAGCTCTTGAACGTGTCTGTTGTTTTACAAGCGCTTTAGGCAGTGGGGAAGGTCTTTAACGACACTTCGCATTTTAACGTCGCTGCTATCGTCATTTATCGCCTCGATAAGATCAGCGGACGAGCCGATCGATAGGTGGATCTGGAATGCTTGAAAACTTGGAAGCCCCGCCCCTTTCCTCCTATCACTCTTGTCTTGATTTCCCACTTGAAAGAGATGCTGATGATTTATATTATTATTATTATTATTATTATTATTATTAGTGGTAGTAGTAGTAGTATCGTCCCTTATTAATATACACAGTACCCTCCACTAATATTGGCACCCTTGGTAAATATGAGCTGTGAAGGCTGTGGAAAAATTGTCTTTATTGTTTAACCTTTTGATCTTTTATTTAAATTTTTTTTTTAAATTTACTTCTAATATTAATGCTAATTAGAAAGTGATTTAAAATTCAGGTTTATATTTAAAACTATTTCCATACCAGTGAATGAAAAATATAGCTTCAATTATGATGTGTTCCTGTGTTATGTCAAGTGTTAAAGTGCAAAAAGGAGGTGCTAGCTTCATGTCCTAGCTTCATTCACAGAAATTGTCACGGATGAAATTTATTACACATCAAATTATCATTGTTTTCAAAATCCTATAAAAGTCATCCTGATTTGAAACACAAAACAAACTTGGAAACCATGAAAAAAATGACATTTTAAATCGGTATCTTCAGTATACCGGATTAGCTTAACAGTTTCGTATCGTGAAGAAAGCTTAAAACAGCTCAGCCCAGT
This sequence comes from Noturus placidus, assembly GCA_022414735.1. Taxonomy (NCBI): domain Eukaryota; kingdom Metazoa; phylum Chordata; class Actinopteri; order Siluriformes; family Ictaluridae; genus Noturus; species Noturus placidus. The sequence continues at coordinate 228,616 of JAFFST010055354.1, forward strand.
CCTCCCAACGTCATCTTTAATGGTTTACATATGTTTAAATAATCTCATCTGTAACATTTAATACATTGTTATATTAAATTCTATTAAGCCCATCATAAACAGATTTGGAAGTTCAATAAAATTAATCACACATCTTTAAATATGTACCAAAACATATTCATATTGCAATCTTATTCGAAGCCTGGTGTAAGTGGACATCATTAAACTCCATGATAATATTCTAGATCGCATTCGGAGATCACTCTTCGGTGGAGGAGGAATAAATACGAGAATGTTTGTTAGTTACGGTTTCCGACATGAATCGGGGGTCATAGTCGCTCAAAGTCCTCGTTCATACAATACAATACATTTTAAATTCCGTCAAAATTCTAGTTGCCTTATTAGAGCGGCCAGTGATTTTAAAACATTGCTATTTGACAGATAAATTGACTTTCCATTGATTTGCTCAACTTTCTCGGCATTTTGCTCCATAGTGGAGTTATTGCACCTAGTGGTCAAAAATGAGAACTGCACCACACTAACAAATAAAGGCCCATTCGGACAGGAATCACTCTGCCCCATGATCGCTTTATACACGTTTTTCATAAAGGAGGAGCAGCGGATAGGACGGTTAATGACAGGGTTGCCAGGATCACAGATTTTACGCCAAATTGAGCTAGCCGCCTAGATTGTTTTACAGCAGATGATCTGAATTAAATCGAATCAAGTTTTTGCAAAGAAAGGTAAAGTTCTGCAGGGAGTGCATCTATGATGCAAAGAACCATTTCTATGGTAGTTTAAGGTCTTTTGTGTGGTCTTTGAGATGTTGCTGAACCCTGGCAACCCTGGTTAACGATATTAGCTCTTCTGCAAGGAACGTGGTTGAAAAACGGTACATCTAAAACCGCTCGAAATGAGCCGCTGGATTGTACACTGGATGACTGGAATGTCCAATGACTAGATAGTAGCCTATAGCATTAGTCAAATGTAGTAGCCTCTCAACTTTATTTTGTTTTCTTGTTGTTATTATTGTCACCTCTCCTTAGCAAAATCTACGATCACGAGCCGCTGCTGGAGGTAATGCTCCCGTGGTGTCTCCAGATCGAACGACATCGAGGCGGAATCCCCAAAGAAGTAGATTTTCACATTGTAACCCAGTCGTCCTTTTAAAAACTGCTGGTGTCTGAGACAACCTTTGCAGTCTGTTAGCTTGTGAAACGGTCCTTCAAATGGGATAAGACATTTCATTACACTGACACTCTTCCTTGTCAGTCTTGATAAGCCAAGCAGACCGACTGTCCTGGAACATCTCATCATACGGTTGCTCTTCTTCATCAACCAGAATCGTCTCTGCATTACAAAGGCTCCGTTATTGTCCTCTGCTGCCCGTGAAACACCTTCTGAAATCCCGCTTGCTCCTCATACGACGATATATATGTATATATGTTCTTCCTTTTGTTCTTCTGAAGGGTGTCCTCGCTGTCTTTTCAAAGCTTTGCGTCTTTCGTCTTGGGCTTAAAGGAGTCCCTAATTGCCACCAGCGTGGATGAAAGCAGGTGCCCACCAACTTTATTGTGCCACTCCAGAGATCGGCCCCTGATAAAGAAAGACAGTTATTTTTCTGCTCTGTGCCGGGATTCTGAGATTCATGGGCCGTGAGAGCCTCGCACAAATACTAGTTTACTTTCAATTTCCTCCTTCGCTAACGAGATGGGCCCCAATAGGCATGCAGACAATGTTAAGCTGACTTAAAAGGAACAAATAAACATGAGAAGCTGCCATTGGCCTAAATGAATGTCAACAAATCTTCTACTTACCACATTTTTTTGCTGTGTGTTTTTAATAAGAGTAAAGGGATAGGATTAGCGGAGTGGAATCCGCTGTCATAAACGTGGTTGTAATTAACTTTACGGTTGTGACAGAGATGAATTGAATTCACACGCAGCACTAGACCAGTCATTTTGCTTTGGCAGTAAACCCGGATAATGCAATATAGAAGTAAATATATAGTCTCTTCACTCTTCCCTTACATTCCAAAACCTGTCAGCTAGCAGGCAAGGTGCCAGTCAAAATAGCTAGCGCAATATTTTCAAATGATTGCACTATGTCTTTTTTTTTTTTTTTTGTCTTTTTTCCCTTACACCGTAACAGTACAGCCCTGATACGGGCTTCAATTTTCTCAACAGTGTCTGTCCTTATGTTTAATTGATTGTACTTGCTGCCAGAGCCGTCTCTTCGAATGAAACTCCTGCGCTAATCAACCAAGAACATACAGGAGAACATCCACTGGGAAATCTTGCATTATTTTCTACCCTTGTAGATGATCAGCAATACTCACCTGGTATCTGTGCGGAAAAAGTGTGTAAGTCGTGACTTTTTTGGCCCCGTCGGCTCCACGAGGAACATGCAGCTCAGCACTCGGGCTGTAACCCCTCTGTTTAATATGTCAGCTTGTTTGACTGAAGTGGCCGCCATGAACAGAGGCCCCGACGAAGGATCAGACTGCCACGTCCTGCAGGTACAGGTGGGGTCGAGAAGTGGGGTCAAAAGCCGAACATGAGTATATAGAGCACGCAAATTGAATAACAGCAGCACTGTCGTCGATCCTTAGTGTTACTGGAGACTGTAGTAGTTTGAAAAGGGAAAGGGTGAGGGTGTATACAGCGTCTCATCTGGATCCGATCAGGATCCGGTTTTGTACATACATAGAAAAAAAATCAAAAGCATGCAGAAAGGATTAAATCAGCGGTCACCACCCGTCTTCATCGAGATCTACCTTCCTGCAGGTTTCATCTCCAACCGAAATCCAACACACCTGTTTTAGGTGATCAAGAACTTCTTAAGGCAATGATTAGATGGTCAGGTGGGCACGATTATGTTTGGAGATAAAGCCTTCAGGAAGGTAGATCTCCAGGAACAGGGTTGAAAAGCATGATTAGACCTACCAGAAAACTATTACTGTTAAGAGCCTTATTGCTACAGTTAATCATCTGGATGACCTTGTTTAAGGACTGATTCCTCCAGTCTATCCCTGTTGAAGTATTTACATTTATTCATTTAGCAGTCACTTTTATCCAAAGCGACTTACAAATGAGACACACTCACACACCAATGATATTAGAGCTGCATGCAAGGTGCTAGCTTGCCATCGGGGGCAACTTAGGGTTCAGTGTCTTGCCCAAGGACACTTCGGCATGGGATCACCCGGGCCGGGATTCGAACCACCAACGTACGATTAGTGGACAACCCACTCTACCCACTGAGCCACAGCCGCCCTATTTCAATCCTCTTGATGATGACGTTAATGTTATTTATTCATTCATTAAAACCGACCGGTTTCATTTTCTGCAGAGGAGTCTCCGAGGAGTTGAATGTCGTTAAGGTTATTGTTCGAGAACACAGTCATGGCAGCTTGTCAGTGTTGGGATTTGAACACACATCCTTCTAATCAGTAGCCTAAAGCTTTAACCACTGAGCCACAACATCCCAACGTTTTCGTTAGATCCTGTCGCTGGCTCAGTACCTCAAAAGCAGATGTTGCAGTGGTGGTCTTGTGCCAACTGCCTGCAGGGTGTACCGGTAGATCTCAGAATCCTTGTCCAAGGTGTCCACGTCGCTGTTCTGGAGGTCGCTTTGCCACTGACCATGCTCTCTTAGGACACGTTGAAAAACGTCTTTCTGGGGAGCGTCCACTTCGACCGTCCCCCTCCACAACGGCAACGGGTAACCATCTTCCACCTGCAACAAATTTGTCCTTGTCACCATTTACCCTTTCTGTTTTTCTCTGGAATGCGTCAACACGTTCGCAACTTTTCAGGTTTATAGTTTCAAGATTATACCACATGACCGCTCACCTTTTTAAATGCCACATCCACGTGATCAGAGGTGGAGCAGATTACCCAGCTTTTGTTCTTCTCCTTCGCTTCCCTCAGGAGCTGCTGGACGCAGAAGTCTAGTCGGGCGCGGTTTGCTAGGTCAGACTCGTTTGTATTTAAAGCAGAGCCTCTGTCCATGTTCAGGGCGTCTTCGGTAAAGGTTCTCGGATTCCTTTTGTGCCAGTAATGTGGCATCTGAATGAAAGCGTGATTGAGTCTGATTGGTGAGTGATATTTATGCTAAAAAAAATAGTATTATAGATACATGACATTTATAGGACATTGGAGCCATTAATTAATTATAGTCGTCGCATTTACATTTACAGCATTTAGACACTCAGACAGGCTTATCCAAAAGAATATCCAAATTTTATGTCAGGTAATGGATCTATAAAATATATTTTAAACATCCTCAAGCAGTTCAAGACACGGTAATGCCACAATAAATGTTGGGAGCTGTGGAACACTTGCCAATGAACGAATTAGGTGGTCCAAGGAAGAAGAACTCAAGAATCAGACTCTTGTCAATTTTTTAGATCTTCAGGACAATACCTCCATGAAAACACACCGATTTAAAGAAGACCTTTTTTAATAGAAACCAACAAAAGCTAGTCCATGAGCTTAAAGTGTAACTGACACTTTTTTTGGCCCTCCATCAGAACGTTTGGTGGAATAAATGGGACAGCATACAGTACACGGAAATCTGCCACACTCATCGTAAAAGATTTATCTTTAAAGTTTTAAGGCTCTCGTACATCTAGTGGTCTCTCAAATCCTAACAGTTCGACGAGAGAGGATAATTGGCCAATACTCTCAGTGTGTGAGCGATGGCATGAATCCTCTTTCCCTTGTCAATCACAGATGCGCATCTGTAAGGTTTTGTATGCAGAAGAGGGCAGATAGCGCGTGGGGGTGGGGGGGCTAACATTTTATCTCCATACATGCCTTCATAACGTTCCATACAGCACTGACTGACTAGATACGAGTATATCAGCTACTACTGTACGTTTAATAGACTTTCAGAAACTCTTTCAGTTTTTTTTAAGCTGATCTACGGATCTGCATGAATTGTTTATCAACCCTTCGATATTAATACATTTATTCTCATGAGAATTAGGAGAAGCTGCAGCATTTCAGCGACCTTGATTTTCCTTAACATGCAGAATTCCATTGAATACTTCTGTATACCCGGTTCATTTGTGATTCATCTGAGGATGCGGCATTAGATTACATCTAACGACTTTATTGTGGTGCTAATCCAGGGTGGAGTAAAAGACTCATCTACATCTATATATATTTTAAAAAATGACAATGTGGTGCCCCCTATTTGTGTACAGTCTTGAGTATGTAGGATCCCTGTCGGACATGAAAGTCGCACCGCTTGACAACGTTCGGTTGTCATTTAGAAAGCTATGGATTATGAATTCTACGGTAGCTAATAGCAAACTTAGGAAGTACGATGTTATCGTGCGTTGTGATCAGTTGAGCCAGGGAATAGATTACTCCCGTGTTAGCTATCTAAGTGTACTATTTCGTCGCTATTGGAAAATGATGGAATAACTTCAAACCAGCTTACCACAGCGAGACTGACCTCAACCCTACTGAGCACCTTTGGGATGAACTGGAGCCTCCTCACATCAATATCAGCGCCTGACTTCAACCTCACTAACGCTCTTGGAGCTGAATGAACAGGAATCCCCACAGCTACACCCCAAAATCTAGTGGAAAGCCTTCCCAGAGGAGTGGAGAACGGATTCGGAATAGGATGTTCAGGTGTGCACATACCTTTGGCCATATAGTGTGTGTTAGATTTTTAAAGCAACCCTAATAGATCTGGGGAAAAACGGGGAATGGGTACAGTACCTGGAACAGTCTGGTGCACTCTGTCACCATATGTGCTAGCCCCTGAGTAGCAGCCAAGTTCTCACTCAGATCTCTCTGGTCCGGTCTTCCCAAGCTGTACTTCCTTTGCCCTGCCCTGTGTTAAAAAAATACCAAACAAACAAACCAACAGGAAATGTCATAAGCATACTCTGCAATTCATACATCGACCATGCGTAGGCGCCTTTTTGGAAATCCTAATTACAGAAAAGATATTATTTCTGTAGTCTGACAATTTGTTGCACTCCACCCAAAAAACTCAGCAGGATGACGGCGCTGGAAAAGAGATTACAGACTCAACCGCCTGGATGTGTTTACTCTACGGCGCTCTGCTGGTGACGTCATTACAATCTCGACTTCCTCTCGTTGACGTTATCGTGTCCAAACACGGCATGTCACGGAGGAAGTACGGACAGGGTAAGTATAAGGAACGGTCGTCTCCAGAATTATTAGCACCGTGGGCATGCAGATTTTTTAGATGGTCAATAATCGCATGGAAATTCAGATTTTATACCTCAGTGAAACAGGAAGTCATGGACTTCAGGGATGGAGATTATTAAGGGGCCAATTGGGGAATTTCAGCAGAAAACCACTCTTTTACAAAAGGTAAAATAAAATACATCTAACTTAAGGACTTGCGTGATTGTCAGACAAATATCCAATATTTTTTAAATATATATATATATATATATATATATAGATATATAGATATATATAGATATGAAAGAAAATGTCAAAGACCTGTTGCTGGTGCTGTCTCTCTTGAGAACATTGAGATGGAAAATAGATGGGGCCAAGCAGACAGCAATATTTGTCGGGGTCATCTGGTTCTCCTCCACACAGGCCACCACTTCATTGAGGAAGAAGAGGAGGCACTGAAGAGCTTCTCGGTTCTCATCAGGCAGGAGGAAGATGGCTGCCTGGACTGCTCCAAACTGTTGATCCTTTGGGAAGTCTGTGGTGGATGAAAGGATGACTCGGTGAAAGAACTCCAACCAGATATACCCAGAAAGATAAGTGTCTCAGAGAACTTAATGACTACATGCGACATGTTTTGTAATTCTCATGATCGATATTCTTTAGAGATCTATGGAACTATGGAAGGAGGTCTGCTTGGGAATGCCTACACTGGTAGATGTGCAGGAAACTCTCACACAGCTTGCTGGAGAAAATGGGCTCGGGTAGGTCTCTGAAATATTGCTTTATCATGTCGGCTACGTCGAACGCAGACTGGCCCTCAAAGGAAAAGCCGTCAGGGTCAGCTTCAATCATGTCCCTTAGATACTGAATTCGTGATTTGACCCCAGACTTCCGGAAGAGGCCGACCTGTTGAACAGAAATAATCAAACGTGTATGGTGATGACCCTATGACACTAAAAATAACCCAGTGCTCTTATCTAACTTTTTACTAGGCAAAGGTTTCTTCATCTAGCATGGAATTTATTCATGGATGGCGTACTGAGGATCTCACCTGATCCAGGCATTCAGTCTTCAGGAACTCCATTGCTCTGAGGATGCTTGGAGGCAGAGGTTTTCCTGACCTCTGGACACTCTGAAGCAAAGCTACACCAAACACCTTCCTGTTCTTGTGGTCCGAAGCATTCATCTTTCTGTAGACTTTCGGGACCGTCCTACGGTGGAAAAACACACGATGTTCACTCGATGCACTTCAAAAATGACTGAGCTACAGAAAAAAAAATGAAAATAGGAAAAAGATTTCTTTTTTAAAATTCAAGAGTTTTAGTACTGCATAATGTTCTTTGAAAGATTTCGAGAAGAACCTCTTATGGACTGCTTCACTAAAGCTCGTAAGAGTTCTTGTGAGCGTTTGACATTTCATTTGTCTGCTGGAGTGTGCTCTTCTCTACTTCTGCTTACTCGAGTGTTTAACGACGTGAGGAAACTGTCAGTAAAGAAACGAGTTAAACAAATACAGTGTTTTGAACTAGTTGAGACTAGTCATGTGCATCAAGGGACTAAAGGGAAGTTTAATTTCTCCTTAACTACCTGGTCAGTGTCATGGTGGTTTCAATTGGGCTACTATCCATCCATCCATCCATCCATCCATCTTCAACCGCTTACTCCTTTTCAGGGTCACGGGGGAACCTGGAGTCTATCCCAGGGAGCATCGGACACAAGGGTGCCAGTCCATCGCAGGGCACAATCACATACACACTCACACACCCATTCATACACTATGGACACTTTAGACACGCCAATCAGCCTAACATGCATGTCTTTGGACTGGTGGAAGAAACCGGAGTACCCGGAGGAAACCCCCGACACACGGGGAGAACATGCAAACCCCCGACGCATGGATAGAACATGCAAACTCCGCACACACACCCGGCAGGACTCAAACCCTGGACCCTGGAGGTGTGAGGTGGACGTGCTAACCACAGCAATTAGGCTACTAGTTTAGGCAAAAGACCAACTATATTTATTAGAAAATAACCAAATAAATTAAACAAACAAAGAAGGAGAGAAAACAACAACAATATATGAATATTTGGAATATAAAACAATATGATTATTTGGAGCACTGTATATACAGTATCGGGTAAACACTGACTCGTATACGAGAAATTCGAGATAAATTTCAGACGTCCGTCGATAGAGATTTTTCAAAGCTCGGATCTGATCTGATTATCTCGGAAACTCGACACCAGTGCTCACAAGCGATGCACTTGTCATTATTTGATTCAGATTAAACTTAAAAGCCATTCAAGTCTCAGATGCCAGGAACTTGCCCACCCTTCCAACAGTGAATTTACCAATTTCCATCTAATGTGGTTTCCTTTGATATCAGAGCTAGCAAAGCTTTTCATTAGACTTTCATTTCCATTTCGGGCCCTAACGCTCTTTAGCATCGAACTACGCATTTGAATTCAATTAAAAAGACAATATCAGTATCCTCTTCATTCCATTATACCAACGATGTTCCACTACCGGCTGAACACGGCACAAACATCTCTGGACTTCCTGTGGCTTTGTAAACTGAAGCTGATATTGTTCTTTAGAAATGAAAAGAGAGGAAGAAGTCACTGGACTGCAGCAGACAAGACTTATCTGAAATCAAGGATCATGCACAGAATTGACTGTGCTGAATACTGAATGCAGTGTCTGTGTGTGTGTGTGTGTGTGTGTGTGTGTGTGTGTGTGTGTGTGTGTTGGGTGTGGGTGGGGGATTTAACAAGGTTATTTCTTTTGTACTTAGCCAAATGGTTGTTAAAACAGATAGACCATTACTTTCCCCTCAAAAAGTCAATTACGCTGTCCTTTTTTTGCTTTAAGCAATCAGTATTACTCCAGTTTCTGCACAGGAACTTAGAATGTCCAATGCTTTATTATTCCCACGTTGTTTTTTTTTTTCCTTCATCCATTTTAAACGCTCATGTTTAGTTATCAAGCACAAAAATGCTCAAGGTTACTGATCGATGAATCATTCTGAGATTGAAATGCACCCCGACGTGCATTTAGACAGCTCGCATGGTCTTCATATTCATGTTCTTCATACTAAGCGAAATCATTAAGGCAAACAATCAGCAGCAGTTCGTGACCGTACGTGGTGTCATTACAGGACGACATTATTAACGACATAACCGTCAAACGAAATGAAGTTGATAGGCTAGCACACTTGACTTATCCTGTAGGCTGCCATCTAGTGATTATGTACAGCAACCAGGTGACGAACAGGGGGTTCAGAGTTGGCGGATCTGACGTTTCATATCGAACGCAGATCAAAAGAGCTGGCAGTAAAGATGGAGCAGATGCAAAAGCTTTTAGCAAGAATGCAACAAGCAACAACGTGAAAGAGATAGGAAAATTGAAAAAATAAGGCGTCAGCGTATCAACGCCCTCAAAAGATGTGTTCTTATCATCAAAAGAACACAATATCGGCACATTGAGTGATTCTCTTCCTCAACAGGAAGTAGTAGTGATACTTGAGTTATATTTTGAGACTCAATAAATAATGTATTGTCTGGTGTTATTAACCCTTATGATGTCTTTGATAGTCAGTCGCCGCTAGTTTCCACCAAAAGAAACTTTGCTTTGGGGGTCTGGAATGAAAGAAAGTAGAATGGTAGGTTACGTATGCGAGTGGAGGACCGCGAGCGCTACTTGCACTCGGATGAACTTGAATAGCCTGGTCCTGGTAACTAGGTTTGCTATTAGGGTGGCTGTGGCTCAGTCGGTAGAGCGGGTTGTCCACTAATCGTAGGGTTGGTGGTTCGAATCCCGGCCCGGGTGATCCCATGCCGAAGTGTCCTTGGGCAAGACACTGAACCCTAAGTTGCCCCCGATGGCAAGCTAGCACCTTGCATGGCAGCTCTGCTACCATTGGTGTGTGAGTGTGTCTCATTTGTAAGTCAATTTGAATAAAAGCATCTGCTAAATGAATAAATGTAAATGTATTAGCACTTGACAAGGAAATCATCGAACAGGAAACACTCCAGTAGTTCAAAAGGCAACTGCCCCGGTCGGTGGTCATCATCTCAGTCCGAGAACCATGGTTACTTGTTGTATATTTGTCTGGTAAATGGTGTGTATCCATACATAAACAATGATTGATTCACAAATCTGGTCTCTCTCACGTCTACAAACATTATAACATTTGTTCTTTAGCAGTTCCTTCATCCTTTTTTTTTTTACTTACCAGTTCCATCCTTGCTTGCTGAAGGGTGAGTATTTGTCCATCAGAACAGTCAATCTGAGCAAACTCAGTCTCTGCAGCATGGAGACACATGGGGCAAGCTGGGACTCTATGGCTCCGGTGGTGGGGCTAGATGTTAAGATCTGATCACTGCACCAGTGAAGTTTCTGAGTGCTGAAAATGTACAGCATTGTTTGCTATTGCAATGTAGCAACAGATCAGATCTGTTTTACAATTTTCCAAAAGGTGGTGTAATTGTAACTTACCCGGGGAATTGGACGGTACTTGACCATGCCTGTGAGATTTTGTTGTAATTTTGCTTGGGGCCCGTTTGGTCCGTTTCACTCTGCTCTTTGATCTCAAGGTGGATGTCAGTCAGAGAAGAAGGGGATGGAGAGTTGGAGTGGGATAAATCTGAATCTTCATCCTCGGGCAGTTTGTCTGTCCATGAAGTGACCAATTGCTGTAGTCCATTGATACGTTCCATTACATTATCCAAGGCTGAAAACACGTCGTCCTCTATGATATCCATATGATCTGGGACATTGTCATAAATGCTTACACGATGGTCATGTGCCACCAGAGGACTGCATGGCAGTTCTTGGTCTTTAGACGTACTGCTTCGACATCTACGGCGATGGCATCCGTGAAAGCTTCCGGTCCTCCAGTTGACGGAGGTGTTATCAATAGGTGACAGCACAGTATTGTGTAAAATGGTGGGAAAAGTGCCTGGCTTGTGACCTTGTGGGATCTCATAGATGGTGTTACCATTAAGACTGTGTTCAGGAAGCTCTTGCTCACTAATAGAGGCTTGTTCTTTTGCCTGCGATTGAATATTCTGTCTTTTATAGTTACTACGAACCTTGGTGACTGGACTGGGTGTACTGACTGCACTGCTGTTCTCTGAGGGACTGCTGCTGGAGCCGTAAGGTGGTGTACAGGATATTGGGCTACATGCCTTATCTGGGAACCCTGAGACATTAAGATGGTGGAGCTCCTCATGCTTGTCCTCCCCGTGCCCCTCCTGTAGTACAGGACTACTTATGATTAACTGTGATTTCCCACCTTGGGCCCGGGGCCATAGTGTTGACCCTCGGAGTCGAAGCTTGTCCATCTTGCGAAGAAGGCTCTGACCCTTCTTCAGAGGAGGCCTCTCATGGAAACGCTCTTCACTGCTGTTATGAGGCTCTCCTGGAGATGGAGGTCCACTGTAGGCGCTGTCTGGGGACAAGTGCTTGTAGATAGAGGAGGATCTAGAGGAGCTTCGGCTTGTCTCAGGATCTTCAGAAGATTTAAAGGTGGCACCACCGCCATCGCTGTCACTACTGCTGGAGCTGTGCATGGAGTGAATCTCATGGTGCTCACTGCTATCTGACAGAGAAGCTTCACAGCTTTCAGACCTTCTAAGACTTGAGACAGTGTTGTCTACAGATGGCAGAAAGTCCATACCATCTGTACGTATCCAGCGCCTACTCTTTTGGTCGTAGGACCACTTTGGGCTGATGGCACAAGGCTCCACATCGTCATCAACTTCACCCTAGATTGAAAAAAAAAACAACAAGAGCATGTCAGTAGGTCTTGGTTTAGGATGTAGAAAACAAAGTTTGTTTCACGGTGTGAATATTTATTCTCAACTCAAGTTCTCTCATAAACTCACTCGTCGTTTGAATCTGCTCAGATCCAGCTTCATCTCCGCACATCTGTTTAAGGTGTTTAGTCTCCTGGGTGTAAAAGAACACATGAATGTCTCAGAAATGAATGAGAACTATAATATCTCCCCAAATTCCCATCTCATGCAAAATACAATCCAGAAAAACCTGCACTCACCTGCAGAGAGAGTCTAATGTGTCACTATCCAGGAACTCATGATCACTCTTCGCCCAGTCTATGTCAATAGGAACAGGACATTCTAGACGCCAGACAGAATTACATGTCAACCATTGTTTGCTGTTCGTTCGAAAGTGTGCGATCGTTGCCGCAATTAAACACAACATGGAATTCTGCAAGTAAATATTTACTTTTGAAAAGCTGTGCATACTGAGGGAAGCCAGCAGCTCGGAGCCAATCGCAAGCCTCCTTTGCTTCGATTTCTAAAAAAAACAAACAAATAAAGTGAGTCATTTTCGATCGCACCGTTTTCACCAGGCGAACGTTAGCGATGTTTCTGAACACGAAAGAAACGTCTTCCTTCTTAGGAATTTCCGATGGATTATTCTCGAGGTGGCGCTGAGTAATTTGCTCGATTTGGAATTCATCGCTCTTTTTATTGATAGACGGAGAAACAGAGAAGCAGCTAGATTACCTTGCTACATCACTTCACATGTTCATCTTCCACCCATTTACTTTCACCTTTCCTGATTCTTTCCTAACAGAGCACAGCCAGGAACAGATGGTGGAAACAAATCCTTTCTACATACTGGCTGGTGAGCCATAAAACCTCAACGCCTGCGGCAGGTTCTGTCTTTCCCATAGGCGACTGGAGGGTCAAGGGAAGACAGCTGGACCGGGAGCTACGTAGCGCAGATTTCTCCAACATGTAAACAGTCGGAGGGTTTCCACGGCTCTCAATGCAAGATCTATATGCTGTACGTAGAACCATACTGGATGAACAACCATGCAGTGTTGTTTCACCTCGTCTGATCTGAACAGCCTTAATAAACGCAATGGTACAGCTTAGAGATGGCTCAGAATTGGACAAATAAGGAAAGAGCAGGGATGTGGAGCATGGGCGTGACTAGTTATGAGGACACCAAAGTCCTCAGCGGCTGTGCGATCTCTAGATGTCAAATTTAATATGGAATATTTAATATACGATGGACACTGTAGGTTTGGCCATCGATATAATGGCAGATTATGTTTAGTGTTAACTCCCAGGCTTTATCTTCTTGTACAGATGGGTGCAGTGAACATCTGACATAGCTGTAGCATAAATATTTGAGCTTATGCAAATATTGCTTATGACCTAAATAGGTGGTTTGCAAAACGCAATGCAATGTTGCTCGCCAAATCACCATAACATTAGCAGATGTACCCTGTATTTGCTTCAGGCTACATCGCATTTTAATGCTTTTCCAATAATCACTGGGGAGAAGTGTGACTCTCTCTCTATCTCTCTCTATCTCTCTCTCTCTCCCTCTCTCTCTATCTCTCTCTCTCTATCTCTCGCTCTCTCTCTCTCTCTCCCTCTCTCTCTCTCTCTCTCTCTCACTCTCTCTCCTTGCTTTGCTATTATTTTATTCTACACATCCACACAAAATGTCCTTTTCCTGTTTGAGAGGTCAGCTTGGCAACAACACAGAAATGATCCAGCGATGCAGATAGAACTTTGCTGAGGTACTGAAATGCACGACATTTGGCTCATCGTACAGCAGGATGTTGTTATGGTAACTTATGGCGTAAATAGTGTAATCGTGATCATTCAAATATGACAAACACAATACAGCAATATAACAACAAATAATTATATATATATATATATATATATATATATATATATATATATATATATATTACCCTTAACGTTTTTTAAAAACCTTCTTACAGAAAAGGACGGTGAAAGAGAGCAAGAGATATAATTGTAAATATTACTAAATAAATATGAATAATAAATGTAAACAGTCTAACTGGAGTTAGAGAAGTTTGTGGCACAATAGACGTATACAAATAACAAAAAGGAGAAATTAGCAAGTGATGCTCATCAAGGCTCACATTTCTGCGCGAACCTTTGATCCGCCCTGAAATTTGCTCTCTAAACTACTTTACTCTTGTAAAAAGACTACAATTAGAAACTCCAACTACAGCCCCTAACCCTGTAGAGAGCTGTTCTCTGTCCAGGACTCGTGCGTGCAAATCATATGTGTGATCGTATCACATGGCTCTGCTTTCATACAGTCACTTCCTTTTCAAAACACTCTGGGCGGCCCTACAGGAAGTCGTGCTTTTTAGGTTTTGGAAGCTGATAACAGATGTAGCGTGCGATTGTACTCCTCCCAATCTAGAAGCTTGTACAAGTTTACAAGTTTCTGAATGGCCTGGGAGGGTCTTGTCTCAGGGTGATACGTGCTCCCGAGCTGCATGCTCTCTACTCTACACATACAAAATAAACACTTAATTAAGATCCAACCATCACGCTCACATACAGTGCCTTGCGAAAGTATTTGGCCCCCTTGAACTGTTCGACCTTTTGCCACATTTCAGGCCTCAAACATAAAGATATAAAACTGTAATTTTTTGTAAAGAATCAACAACAGGTGGGACACAATCATGAAGTGGAAC
>JAFFST010055354.1:297109-307483 GCA_022414735.1 Noturus placidus
GAGAGGAACAGAGAAAGAGAGAGGGACAGAGGGACACACAGAGAGCAAGAGAGAGACAGAGAGAGAGAGAGAGAGAGAGAGAGAGGTACAGAGAGGGACACAGAGAGAGGTACAGAGAGGGACACAGAGAGAGGTACAGAGAGGGACACAGAGAGAGAGAGAGAGGGACACAGAGAGAGAGAGAGAGAGAGAGAGAGAGAGGGACACAGAGAGAGAGAGAGAGAGAGAGAGAGAGAAACTATGTGTTTATTTCCTGACAGTCTTACTGGGATTCCTGGTTTCAGTTCAGTTTCTTGCTCCAGCATCGGTGGCTTGCATTCCGTTCAAGAAGATTGTGCAAGCGTCTTTTCAGAGCTTTTATTCAATAATTATCTTAACAATACTGACATCTGCTTTGATCAGAACATGAAAGTTGCTTTTGGAATCCTCTCATGAGACATCCATTACAACACAGGAGTGTTTCAGTAAACGATATTAGCAGCTGTTTTCTATGCGAGATATGAGTCATACTAGCTCGAGCTGTACTTGGCTAAGAATCCCCATACGATTGTTTAACAAGTAATAAACGATTCCATCAATTCCCGTAAAGAAGTGCGCACACGTTGGCGTGCTTACCCAGTCACTGTCACTGAAAAGGCTTAGCCGTTTTCTGCATTAGCACAAGTAGTGCCGTGAATTCCTTTCGAATCCATTTTCCATAACTGGCGACTCCGAATGATGTGCCAGAAGTGTGTCACAAAGTCCAGATCTTCTGCAGTGCGTCTTTCTCCCCACCTCATTCCACCGTGCTGACGTCCACCCAGACATGGTGTTCTCGCTAACTTCTGCTCGAGCTCAGGCTGTGATACACATCTCTCCTGATGGCTGTTTGTCCCTGCTGGCTGCCATTAATTGTACTCGAAAAACACTTCATCTGGACGCAGTTAGAGCACCATGATGGTGTGAACTGCATCCATTTGAATTCCTCTGCCTCTCTCCCTGCATTCCGGCTCCATCTGTGGGTCCTAAGCTCGCTGTTGGTCTAACCCGGCAATCTATGTGAAGAATCGTTTTAAGTACTATCGTCGTTAATATATTACCTTTCAACGCTTTGTCGCAGTAAATAATATAGCATCATATGACATATGACATATGAAAGGCGGCTGTGGCTCATCCGGTAGAGCGGGTTGTCCACTAATCGTAGGGTTGGTGGTTCGAATCCCGGCCCGGGTGATCCCATGCCGAAGTGTCCTTGGGCAAGACACTGAACCCTAAGTTGCCCCCGATGGCAAGCTAGCACCTTGCATGGCAGCTCTGCTACCATTGGTGTGAGTGTGCAAATAACTTTGTTCTTTGAACTGACATTTTGTGAAGCTGCTAGAACTAGACCAGGGGTCTTCAACGTTTTCCAGGCCAAGGACCCCCAAACTGATGGCGAGATGGAGCGGGGACCCCCTAATTATATATATATTGTATGAAATTGTGTTATATCAAACTGGTACCAAAACTTTTGCGACCCCCATGCAGTACCTCCGCGGACCCCCTAGGGGTCGCGGACCCCCTGTTGAAGACCTCAGAACTAGAGGGATAAACCAAGTGCATATATACCATATTTTGGCTTGCAAACATGACTCACACCCAGAGGGCTTTTGTGATCCGGACTGGCGTTTCTTAATAACCGCCAGAACTGGAGGAATAAACAGACCGCATGGTTGTTGTGTACGATATGTGTAGTTTGATGAAGGTCATGGGCTCTCTGTATGAAGCTGCGCTGACTGCGAAGAGGCTCCACGCAGGCTTTAAATAATTCAACCATCTTCACGCTGAACAAAAGGTGCCCCCTGCCCAGCAACTTTTCAAAGTGAGAGAAGCTGCATTGTCAGCAAAGTCTGCGGGTCATCAGCTCACACCTTTTACCTGATTTGCAACTCTCTACTGCACCTCCGGGGGCTTGGTTAATTCTCCAGGCCTGTGCAAGCTCTGGTGATGTGGAATATTCTACAGATCGAATTCTAGCCTCACTTCGGTCTCAGAATGATGTGGTGATTCTCCATTATGCATACACAGCACGTCTTGTCACCATAGATTTTGGTGTTGCAGGACTACATTAATAATAACATAGCCTCAAGCGAAAGTCGAAAGGCTTTCACACTTGACTTATGCTTTAGGCTACTATCTAGTGCAGCTTGAGAGTAATCCTGTAATAAGCAGTTGAGAGTCGATAACGTCGTCATCCAGTGTACAGTCTGGATGTTTGTTTTGAGCGGTTTTAAATCTAGTATCTTTTTTGTATAACTCTGTTTCCTGAAAAGCTAATATCATTAACCGGGGTTGCCAGGTTTCAGCTATGCATCCATCTCGAAAACCACACAAAAGACTTTACATTGGAAACAAGGTCACGGTGGTGCACATGCATTTCTGACATGATCTCCATAATCCCCCTTTCCCTGTCAATCTTTGCAGTATATCTTGCACTTGAAATAGTTCTGTACATCATAGACACACTATTCTGCACTTTTGCAGAAATCGATTCGATTTAATTCTGATTATATGCTATAAAATCTTTTTGAAATTTTTTGGCCTATCCCATTTTAGCATCATTAGCATGTCATATATGCTGCACGCTTCTAACCACTGGCTTATATCTGTCAGATAGCAACGTATTAAAAAAAAAAAATAAATAAATAAAAAAAATAAAATAATAATAATAATATTAATTAATTAATGAAGTTAGTCACTGTAAATAGGTAATGATTATTTGAATGGAATTTAAAATGTACAGAGCTGTAAATGAGAACTTTACAAAGATTAACGTTTGTTGAATGGCTGATATTCTGTATATGACGGGGCTCTGTACACTATAACTAGCCTAGAGACTGACGTAAGATATGTAGATATGTATAGACACTTATTAGGGCTTGTCCGTCCATAACAATTTTCACGTTTCTTCATTTTAAGCCACTTGTGGTCCGATTTGTTCCAGCCATCTTGTGTTTTTTTTTTTTTGTTTTTTTTTTCCTTCTCCCACGTTCTCAAAATTAGAATTAAAAAGCCAAAGACATAACAAACCACTATAATGCTCTAAATGAGATTTTTTCTTTTTGGACAAGATGCTGGCTTGGCCCATGAAATGGTGTGATGGATGAACTGAGGGAACATTTGGGATCTTAAAGAGACTTATCTTTTAAGAATCAGTGAGTGTAAACAATAAATTAGATGTAAACAAACCCATCACTTCAAATTCCAGAGTGTGAAGCTGTTTATGTCTTCTTGAGAAAAACAAATCACATTTTCATTAGGCTTTTAACCGAGTACATGGGTAAATTCTCATTCACATGCCTGACCACATTTCCCATTTCAGAGCAAGCTTGCAGGTACCTATAGCACTTCCCGGTGATGTATTAGGTACCCAAAGGCATTTAGTATGGAAGAAGACATGATTTAAAGGAATGCAAAAAATAAAATCTTTCAATGCACCTTTCAATGCACATTTTATATGATGCAGGCATGAAGGCGCTTGAGCTCCAAACGAGTACATTGCTTATTATTCATAGAGAATGTATGTAAATAAGACCAGTGTTTGCAACTGGCACAATGTTGGCAAGATGTCCTTCTGGGTGTGTGCCACTTCTGCAAATTCAAACCTGCCAGCTAAGCTCTGATATTACAATTCATTAAGTGTGAAATCATCTATCAGTGTTTTAGGATGCCGCTATGAAGTGATTGCTGGTCTACAGACATGTGCGTAGAGATGCTCAGTGATGATACAGTATCTCACAAAAGTGAGTACACCCCTCACATTTTTGTAGATATTTGATGATATCTTTTCATGTGACAACACTGAAGAAATGACACTGTGCTACAACGTAAAGTAGTGAGTGTACAGCTTGTGTAACAGTGTAAATTTGCTTTCCCCTCAAAAAATTCGACACACAGCCATTAATGTCTAAACCACTGGCAACAAAAGTGAATACACCCCTAAGTGAAAATGTCCAAATTGGGCCCAAAGTGTCAATATTTTGTGAGGACACCATTATTTTCCAGCACTGTCTTAACCCTCTTGGGCATGGAGTTCACCAGAGCTTCACAGGTTGCCACTGGAGTCCTCTTCCACTCCTCCATGATGACATCACGGAGCTGGTGGATGTTAGAAACCTTGTGCTCCTCCACTTCCATTTGAGGATGCCCCACAGATGCTCAATAAAGTTTAGGTCTGGAGACATGCTTGGCCTGTCCATCACGTTCACCCTCAGCTTCTTTAGCAAGGCAGGGGTCATCTTGCAGGTGTGTTTGGGGTCGTTATCGTGCTGGAATACTGCATACTGATCATGCTCTGTTTCAGTATGTCGCAGTACATGTTGGCATTTATGGTTCCCTCAATGAATAGATGTATGAGTGCTGCCAGCATTGCTGCAGAGGTTGAAGGGGTGGGGGGTCAGCCTGTCCGCTTGTTTGAGAAACTGCTCTTTTATCCATTACTGAGAAGATGAGCTAGATCAACCAAAATGTCAGCAGTCCTCATTCTCCTCAGCCTTTCAGCAGTCAATCATAAGATTCTCCTGCCCACCCTCATGAGTATTGGAATTCATGGTAGAGCATGGGAATGGTTTGCTTCTCACCTGGAGGAACAGTCATATCCGGTGACATGGTGTGGATCCATGTCTCCATGAAGACTCTCCACTTGGGTCGCAAAAAGTTTCAGTGCTTGGTCCTCTTCTGTTCTCCCTCTATACTCGCTCTCTTGGTGAGGTCATATCACATTGGTTTTCATATCACTGCTATGCTGACAATGCTCAATTTATCGTCTCCTGCCCTTCCTCAGACACTTCTGTTTCTGCATGGATCTTTACGGACTACTGTACATCCCTGGAAATGCATCCCCATGCCAAGATCTTGTGATCTCCCTGGACAACTCTCAGATCTCCACATAACCTTCACTGAACATCACCTTAAGAAGAAGACATGGGTGATATGAGTTCTCTTGGGCTTCTTCTTCAACCAGCCCAAGAGAACCCATGTCACACCCCTCTTCATCTTCCTCCCATGGCTTCCTGTAGCTTCACGCATCAAATTCAAGGCCTTGATGCTCACCTACAAGACCTTCTCTGGAACACCACCGTCCTACCTCAACTCTCTCCTGAAGGCTTACGTTCTCTCACGCAATCTGCGATCAATCAATGACCGACACTTAGTTGTACCTACTCAGCGGGGCTCAAGCAGATCGGGTTAAGGGCCTTGCTTAAGGGCCCAACAGTGGCAACGTGGCAGTGTTGGGGCTTGGACTACCAACCTTCTGAGCAGTAACCCAGAGCCTTAACCATTGAGCCACCACTGTCCTACCTTGGCATAACCATTGACAACCATCCGTCCCATTAATTTGACTTGGACATACTGGTTTCTCCTTTACAACACCAGAAGCATTCGTTCATTTCTATCCACAGAATCCACTCAGGTGCTTGGTTAGTCCACAATGCCACTGCATGACTTGTTTTCAGCTTCCCCAGGTGCTTCCACACTACCCCATTTCTATGCTCCCTCCACTGACTTCCTGTAGCCTCTCGAACCTGCACTTACAACACTGATGCTTATCTACAAAGCCGAAATCAGTCGATCGCACCCTTACTTTAAAGCACTCATCACACACACTCTGTATCCAACTTCCTCCAAACCTCCAGAATGGCTCGAATAGACCCACAATCTTTCAAGGTACGAAGAAGGACTTCTCAAGACTCCTCTTTATCTTGGTACCCAGATGGAATGACATCACCTGGCCATCTTTGTAAAAAGACTCAAGACCTACATCTTCACCATACACTTTGGTACTTCCATCCATCCATTTTCTATACCGCTTATCCTACAGGGTCACGGGGAACCTGGAGCCTATCCCAGGAAGCTTCGAGTACAAGGCGGGGTACACTCTGGATGGTGCGAATTAGTACTTTCTTTATTTAAATATTTGTCCTGAATTTTCTCTTCATATTGTATTAACCTCCACCAACAACCTATTTTGACTGATGGTACTCTTGGTCCCTCTTAGTGAGTTAGCATGACATGTTCTAAATTCTGTACATGTAAACGTAAGCCTAAATTACCTCTGTTTAGTGTAACCTACAGTAATGCACTGTAATTTCACGTGCGAGCTAATCTTCCTCGCATCAGAAAGACATTGCAACAGATGGTGACATGACTGAGCAAATGGTTGGAATAGTCAAGTGTTTGCTCTTGTACAAAGAATGAAAACAAGCTAATTAATGAAGAGCTGAGACCCCTTGAGATGCTTATAAAGCAGAGGTTTAATGGGGAATACTTGGGAAGCTGCTTATAAATCTGCAATGCCACTGTATGAACATTAGAAATTCACCGAGGTTCACTGGATTAGCAGGGAAGTGCCCCGGGCTTGGCCTGAGACCAGCTCAACACTGACATCCAGACAGATGCACTTTATATGTCTTTATACAGATGTCTCTGCTCCGAGTATACACCTCGGCAGTCAGCATCTGTTACTAAGGATATTCTCTACATCTATTTGTCTTGTCCCTAGAGATCCGAACAGGAAGTTGATATATATTTATATAGTGCATGGCACGTCGTAAATAAATAAATGGCTCTCTTTGACACATGCGCTGAAAGGTTAACGTTACTACCACTTGTCACTACATGGTGAAGTGTAAATCAAGGCAATTACAGCAAAATCTAAACATGTATTTCACCTTCACGAGTTGAAAAGTGGAGCGTTCCTTTGTGCTGAAATCTGCTTATTAGTCAAGCACCTCATGCTAATGGCAACCTGACTGAAATGTGAAAAATAAACAAATGAGGGAAGTGGTTCATGCACACAAAAGCATCGGATATTTGTAGCGTACAAGTACAATGCTTAAAATATAAACCGAGGAATAGGAAGTATGATTAAGCATTAACTACACATTTAATGGCACACGAGAAATACATTTCCGTTTTTATAGTCAGAGGCGTAGCCAGATCTTTTACAATGTAGTGGCCAGGTAAGATCCAATGACTTTAATGGGGTGGTCATCTGTAGAGAGGGGCAAAATTTCTAAAATAAAAAAAAATGATGGCTAATAACGAACCGAAGAAATCCTCCGATGTCATGCCTCCAAATAAAGAATGTCGCCAAGGTAACGTAAACACCCAGGGATAATATTAATGATATTGCTAATCATTATATAGCAGCCCGAACTGTGTTAACATAGGGTTAACTGTACATATAATTACAGCCGTGCCGATATTCAATACAAGAGGACAATTGCCAGTGCGATATTGTTTAAATATGACAATTTTTTAATTTATTTCAATAAATACTCAAATACTGTTGAGTAACTGACGTTTCAGACACAATATGTCCCAATAATTAGTTTATTTCTCCTCTGCTAGCAGAAATGCGTAGATCCCGAAGAAGCTACACTCGCAGATAGCACGTTAGCTAGCTGTCTAGCTAGCTCACGAAGATTTGTATATTCGCCTTAAAGGTGCTTCGAGTTAAATTCGCTTCCCTTCTTCCGTTTCAACAGCAGCCTATCGTTACGCTAGCTCGAGATAACATGAAATATGTTCATTTAAACCATGCTACATGCGATTTTAGCACTCCATAAATACATATAAATACGGCTGTGGCTCAGTCGGTAGAGCGGGTTGTCTACTAATCCACTAATCGTAGGGTTGGCGGTTCGAATCCCGGCCCGGGTGATCCCATGCCGAAGTGTCCTTGGGTAAGACACTGAACCCTAAGTTGCCCCGATGGCAAGCTAGCACCTTGCATGCAGCTCTGCTACCATTGGTGTGTGAATGTGTCTCATTTATAAGTCGCTTTGGATAAAAGCGTCTGCTAAATTAATAAATCAAATGTAAATCTCATTTGTATTTCGCCAATATGCCTTTATATAAGGTAAGATGGATTTGAAGTTGTATACACTCGACTTTTATTTGAAGCAAAGACTCTCTACTTATCTTTAATCTTCATTTCCGTTACTTTACACTGAAATGTCCACTGCGTTTAAGAGCCTGCAGTGAATAGCACAATATCGCTTCCCAGCGACTTGCAGACAAGGACGTATCTTATGTATTGTTCTACATGCCAGATGGGGTTTCATGTAAGTTAATAAAATAAAATTCCACAAATAGCTTTATGACTCAGCAAGGGTTCTGATTGCATCAGGTGCTGTAATTAATTTTCAGCCATTCTCAAACAAGCCTTTCATCCCAGGAAGTCTTTGGAAATGTGATGATACTCGCCGAAGCTCGGCGTGATTTAATGTAATCATCAGTCACACAAGCCCTCTAGTGGCATGGCCTTATATGTACAAAATCGGGTATGAAAAGTGGCCTCTGTCATGCGGTTAAACTGTTTAGCTGTTATTAGGAGATATTATGAATTAAGGCAGATACTGGATATGTATTCTGTCCTTGTTAACGTCTCATTAAAGGTGCAGTCTGCATTTTTTTTTTTAAGTGTTACTAGACCTGTAATAAATGTTTTCAAAGATATTGTATTCACAAATTTATCATGAAGCAGATCATAGCTAGTTAGTTTTATTTTTTGTTTTGTTTCTGTTTACATTTTTTTCTGGCCTGGAAATAGGCTTCAGAGCTTCTCAACTCCGCCTCTTTTCCTTAAAAGGCAATTAAAGGTGCAATCAGCAGGTCATATTATTTTTTTATTTCTTACATGTACAAATAACTTGGAAAATACATAGAGAATGGTACAAAAACAATGACGACGACGACGGTTTCGTCTTTCGAAAACCGCCTTATGGGCCTGATTGTTTGTTTGCGTTTACACGGGTCATTTTACATCAGTCATTTTCAGACACGTTTCCCTTCACTCTGCCCCGATCTCAGTATGAAATCGCTAAGTGCCCAACACCGCCATATCAATTCAATCAATTAATCAATTTGTATAGCGCTTTTTTACAATGGACATTGTCTCAAAGCAGCTTTACAGAAATATCATTTTACATTTACATTTACAAGCGACTTACAAATGAGACACACTCGTACACCAATGGGAGCAGAGCTGCATGCAAGGTGCTAGCTTGCCATCGGGGGCAACTTAGGGTTCAGTGTCTTGCCCAAGGACACCTCGGCATGGGATCACCCGGGCCGGGATTCGAACCACCAACCCTACGATTAGTGGAGAACCCACTCTACCGACTGAGCCACAGTCGCCCTAAAGCCATATACTTCTCTTTAACGACAAGGCCATAGTTTACAGGCTGGAGATTGCTCTAGAAATGATGAACTGCTCCTTTAAAATTTTCACATACAGTATTAGGCAGCACCCAAGAATCTGTTTGAGAACCATTTTGATATGCTGAGATGAGTTTTGTTCGGGTACAATAGGACCGCTACGCTAAAGCTAAAATGTTTAATCCTCTTTTCTTTCTCTAATCTAATCTGGAGTGAATACTTTTTGAATATAATTCATCTAATTTCAAATAACGCACTTCGCACCTTGCTTGCAAAATCTTTTTATCTAAAGAAAAAAAAAGTTCCTAATGTACTCAAGAGCTCTAAAGTTGGTATTAAAAAAAACTAATTATATGAATGCAAAAAAAAAAAAATAATCCCTAAAGGTATGCATATTATTAGCCTTAAGTTACGTGGAGCATTCGCCATACAGTTTCCTGCGAATGACTCGGACGGTGTTTGATCAATCAGATTTGGGAATTCAACACTGATCTGGTATAAAAGTTATAAAAGCACTGTTCCTATAAACCCAGGTCTGTTATCAAGATGTCCATTGCAAACCCTGATTAATTGTTTGAGTATTTACCGATTTGAGAGCTTTATTTATGGCCGTTCGATTGAACATCCACGTTGCTTCGTGTAACCGTACTTTCACTTCATCTAATCTGTTCCTTTCACTCATTGTGTCTTCACATTAGCACATGCCCATATCCATGCAGTAAGGAACAGCCTGAATTTGAACTTCCTAATCATGTGACCAATGTATACGTGACACTATAATAACACACTTTGGACGACCGAAGTCAGTGTAGAATGTTTTAAATTATAATGAATTATTCAAGTAACCCCTTATTAGACACTTGTGAGTCGACGGAATAGAGTTCATCCAGTGTACAGTCTAGCAGTCAGTTTTGAGCTTTTAAAAATTGTATTGTTCAGCTGTGTTCCATACTAGTATCATTAACCAGGGTTGCCAGATTTCAGCTACCTTTCCATCTCAAATAAAATCTCAAAAACCATACAAAATCCCCCAAAGACTTCAGGCATTGGTCAAGACAGACATATTTTTCTTAGACATTGAATGGTATACTGGGCGGCTGTGGCTCAGTCGGTAGAGCGGGTTGTCCACTAATCCACTAATCGTAGAGTTGGTGGTTCGAATCCCGGCCCGGGTGATCCCATGCCGAAGTG
>JAFFST010055355.1:8783-35320 GCA_022414735.1 Noturus placidus
TGGGAAATCTTTCTGTATCCAAATCCGGCTTTAAACTTCTTCACAACAGTATCTCAGACCTGCCTGGTGTGTTCCTTGTTCTTCATGATGCTCTCTGTGCTTTAAATGGACCTCTGAGACTATCACAGAGCAGGTGCATTTATATGGAGACTTGATTACACACAATTGGATTCTATTTATCAACATTAGACATTTAGGTCAACATTGGATCATTCACAGATCCTCACTGAACTTCGGGAGAGAGTTTGCTGCACTGAAAGTAAAGGGGCTGAATAATTTTGCTCGCTCAATTTTTCAATTTTTTATTTGTTGAAAAAGATTGAACTATCCAATATCGAATTTTGTTCCACTTCATGATTGTGTCCCACCTGTTGTTGATTCTTCTCAAAAGATGACAGTTTTATATCTTTGTTTGAGGCCTGAAATGTGGCAAAAGGTCGAACAGTTCAAGGGAGCCGAATACTTTCGCGAGCCACTGTATGACCTGGTTGGCACGTTCCACCATACCCTGTGATTGGGGATGGTAGACACATCCCAACTTATGGTCTTTTCCCAGTAAGGTTGTTATAGCGTCAATCGTGTTGTTCACGAAATGTGTCCCATTATCGGAGCTCAAATAGTCGGGTGTACCAAAGCGGGGAATTACTTCCTGACATAAGAACCTCGCGGCAGTAGCCGCAGTCTCATTTTTTGTGGCTACTGCTTCAACCCATCTACTGAACCGGTCCTCAACCACCAGAATGTATCCTTTACCCCCCACTCTATTCTCACTCCCCATGTCCGTGTAATCCATCATCAGATGTCTGAACGGTCCAGTCGTTGGGGGCATTTTTCCCAGGTGGACCGTTATCGTTTTCTGGGTGTTGAACTGAATGTAAATTTAGCACCGATTGAGATGTTTGTCCACCAAGGTCCAGCAAGGTAGGGTGACCACCAGTCTCGATGCAGGCACAGAATGATTTCTGCTCGATTCGTATGATCCACTCCATGCGCTTCCTTGATCAACAATGGGAGGAAGCTCAGGGGGGCTACACACTGACCATCCATGTGCCGCCACAGTCCTGTGCCTGGTTCCTTCTTTGCTCCTCTTTTCAGCCACACTATCATCTCTGCTGCCCCTGCAGTGTCTTGGAGTTCTACAAGGTGTGCCACATTATCATGCTGGTGATGGCGCACCTGCGGCTCCTGCGGCTTGGTCAGCGCCATCATGTGGGTGGGGTCTAGGGTAGCCATCTTTGCTGCTTTATCCATTGCGGAATTGCCCTTTGTGACAAGAGTTATCAGTTTTATGCGCTTTACATTTTACTATCGTTAGGCGCATAGGCAGGGTCATGGCATACAATAAGTCAGAAATGGCTTCCCCATGAGCTATTGCAAAGCCGTCAGCCCTTTGGAAACCTCGCTGCAAATAGGACCAAAGAGATGACACACTCCATGTGCATAGGCCGAATCAGTGTACACAGTACAGCTCTTCCCGCTTGCCAACCTACAGGCTTCTGCCAAAGCTTTTATCTCCGCCAACTGGGCTGAACAGGGTTGAGCAAGGGGAACACTTGCTATGACTTCAAATCGTTCAGGATCTTGTTCCGCCTTAACTACTGCATACCCTGCCTGGTTTCCCACATCGGTACAAAAGCATGACCCATCAACAAACAAAACGAGTTGTGCAGGATCCAAGGCCTGATTTTCCAGGTCTGGCCTGGCTTTGAGGAACTTAGTTGATTCGACTAGGCACTCGTGTGGCGTGCCGTCGGGGGGGGTGACTATCTTATCCGCTGGATTAACTGTCGTGCACCGTTTAATTGTCACCTCTGGGGCTGCTAAAATTGCGTTGTAGCCGGTCCGGTGCGAGTTAGTGATGACGAACATTTGGCTCGTAAGCAGGGCATGCAATGCATGCGTAGTGTAAAGTGTGACTGGGTAGCCCATCGTGATTGACGACGCTTTCTGGTATGCAAAGGCGGCTGCTGCTAAGGACCGATAGCAGGGGGGCATCCCTTTTTCTACATTGTCAAGGGCTGTGCTGTAATAGGCTATCACTTGTTTTGCCGTGCCCTGCTGGTGCTGCGTAAGGACCGCAGATGCATACCTTTGTCGCTCAGAGACATATAAGTGGAAAGATTTGGTGTAGTCCGGGTTAGCAAGGGCCGGTGCGGTGCTAAGTGCCCTTTTAATATCCATGAACGCTGCTTCTGCCTCAGACGTCCATGCGAGGGGAGCGCTCGGTTTGGAGGGATCTGCTGCCTTTATCAGGTCCCTTAATGGTTGCGCACGCTGGGCAAAATCAAATATCCATGGCCTACTGAAACCTGCCATACCCAAAAACGCCATCATTTGTCTAACGGTTCTCGGTTGTGGTGCCTTACTGATAGCTTCTACGTGCTTAGGTGAAATGGTGCATTTCTCTCCCTCCAGTATCCGGCCCAGGTATTCCACCTTGGTTTTGCAAAACTGTAATTTCTCACTGCTTACTTTATGGCCATTTTCTGCTAGCATTTGGAGGACCTCCAGCGAGTCTTTCTGGCATTGTTTCTTAGTGCTGCTACATATCAGTAGGTCATCCACATACTGTAGAACTGTACGCTGGCATTTTAATCCAGACATATCTTGGGCAAGCACCTGGTTGAATATGGATGGGCTTTTGCAATATCCCTGCGGTAGCCTAGTGCAGGTATACTGTTGTCCTTCATACGTGAAAGCAAACAGATGCCGTGAGTCTCAGTGCAACGGGACGCTAAAGAAGGCTGAGCATAAGTCTATGAAAGTGTATCATTTAGTGCCCGCTGGTATATTGCACAAGAGGGTGTGGGGATCCCGCACTATTGGTGTTTCAGGTATAACTACTTGATTCACTGCACGTAGGCCATGTACCAACCGCCATTTATCTGATCCCGGTTTTCTCACCGTTAATATAGGGGTGTTGCACGGGCTTTGGGTCGGAATGAGTACTCCCACCTCCACCAAGCCTTGGATGGTTGACCTTATTCCATCTTTGGCTTGTGGGGTCAGGGGGTACTGTCTTTGGCAAGGTAGTCAGGCTTGGTCCCTTATTCTTATCCGCGCCATTCCAGCTGATTTCACTAGCCCCATGTCCATGGGGTGTTTTGTCCATAGCTGTGGGGGTATTGTCTCCAACAGTGTGTCGGTCTCTTGATCCTGTGGTAAGGTCACGGCAGGTGCCTGGAGCCTTTGATATCCTGGTTTTGTGTGTGTGGTGACGCTGACAGCTTTGGTTGATACGATCGCTACCACAGATATTCGGGTGAATCTTCGGACATGTGCAGATACGGATTCAATGTGGGTTTCCAGTCTCGCACCTCACGTGCCTTTTTTATCATGGGACCCAATTCTGCTTGGTTGTGACCTTCCGCCACCATAAGGGAGATGTGAAGAACCGCGTCCTCTACTCGGTACTAGTTCATCAGTCGGTCAGGTACTCTCGGTATGGCCGCTACTCCCTGCTTTCCTACGATAATGTCCTCCACTCTTAGATCTTCTGTCTCTCCTTGTTCCATCTTCTCCCACAGTTGTTCATACTCCTGTTCCCATCCTCCCTTATCATAGTTCATGGTACAATGCAAAGGGGTCTCCACTTCCCTGCAATCTTACCGTACATATTGTAGCCATGGTCTCCATTGGTCATATTTTGTCTATAGTTCGGATTGGTGTGAGTCTGTAAGTTCCAGCCCGTACACTTTATCCACTTCCTGGCTCTTCTGGTTATTGTTGTGGAGCAGCACATACTGAGCAAACGTCGTTGCCGGAAAGGTTACTTGGATCCCTGTGGCTTCGCATTGTATTCGTGCTCCTAGTTTGCACAGGGTGTCTCGTATCTCCCAATGTCTGTCCCCATTGTTCTGCTCTGTCCACCCTTTCTCCCCATGCAGGCCGGTGGGCATATAGGCAGTTCCATCTCATGTGACTCGGGTCCCCACACTCCCAACATCCCATGAACATTCTTTGTGGAGGTCTTCCTCTTCCATACCCCCTTCCTTGCCCCCATGCGGGCGGACCATAGTATGCAGGAGGTCCCATTTCATACATATGTCCTCCTGGGGCCAGCGGTGCTCCTGTGTATCCTGACATTCCTTGCATCTGCGGTGGGGCATGGAGGGGGCTAGTTGGTACGGCGCGTGCAGATTCTTCCTGTTGGCTAACGACCTGTGGCTGTGTCACCATAACGACAGCTTGTTTGGCCCCCTCCCTCGTCCTTTCCTTTTCCTCCTGCTTTGCTCTGGTGATTTCTCCAGTTGAGCTTTGTATAGCTGGGTCAGTATGGTCTCTGCTGCTTGCTTGGCCACCTTTTTTGCCTTTTTGCTTTGTTCCACATGGTTTATTACATGTGCTTGGAACGCGTTCCATTCCATTGTATTCAGCCCCACCACTCCTTCCAACCTCTTTTGGACCTCCTCAGGCAAGGCCTTTTTTAACAGCATCTTGAATAGTCCTTGGCTAGCCGCAGTCTCATCCCATTTACCTCCCGTTTCCTCTCTCCACCGGTCTTGGAAGTTCTGTATAAACGTTGCTACATTCTCCTCGTCTCTCAATTTAAGCATTTCCAGCTTCCCCGGATCCATTTTGCTTGGGAACATCCGGCGTATAGTGTCCCATATTGCCGTTCGATAACGCCCAAACGGGGCCAGATCTGCGCGCGGGTCTGGTACCACTTGGGCCAAATTCGCGTCTTTGAACAGTTCCTCCGCACGCCCGTGGCCTACAGTTTGCCACAAAATTGCCTTGATATCGCCTAAGGCCAGGAGATGTCCAGCAGTTTTTTCCTCGAACTGGGTTATCCATTTCTGCCCGCCATCACACATGTTGGGGAGTCTTTGAATAAGCCCCGTCAAATCCATGAAGCTCCATGGGACATAACATATGTCCTTTCCTTTGACCATAAGGTGCAACATTGAGTTGGTCCGTAGCTTATACAAGTTCTGCATACTTGCCGTTGGTGTTAGTACCTGTGATCGCGGGGGAGTCCTCGCATACCTGGGAGGGGGTTTGATTGTTTTTTGCAGAGTCCTGCCTTTTTCCATTGCACATCCACTGTCCTTCTTCTCTGTCCTCACTTTCTGAGTCTGACTCGATTTCCTCCTCCTGTGCCGGCTCCTCCTCCCCTCTGTCCTCCTTTTGCTCATAATACTCTGGGCCACTTCCAAAGCCTACAGCCCCATCTCTTGCGTTCCATGTTTCAGCCTTGTATTGTTCTCTCAGTGCTCTTGTGGATAGTGTCAACTTCTTCATTCAGTCTTCTGTATCTTGGTTTAGTCTTTCTTCTCTTTTCAACCTTTCCACCTACTCTTGAGTTCGGGTTCTGCCCCATTCTCAAAGCCGCCTGCACTGTGTGCCGGGCATTCAGCATCACTTCCTTTTTCTCCTAGAGCTCTCTCTCCCCATTTGTGGCTCCCTTCTCTCATACTTTAGCACGATCTCTTAGCCCTTGGTTTCTTTCACCGGAACAAGGCGTAATCCTTACGTTTCCTTCCAATCTGACCATTTGTCCCTCTTAATCGGATCCTTGCGTTCCTTCGTCTTTCTTTGGTTCTTTTCTGTTTCCTGTTCTCTGGTTTCTTCTGAGTCTTCCCCATTGCCCCACTCGATCAGGTTTTTCTCTCCTTCGTCCTCTCCCTACATAGGCTTCTTTTGATCCCCTCTGTTGTAGCTGTTTCCCCTAATGCCTTCGGTCGTCCCCCTTGGTGTCTTCCTCATTATCACCCGCGGGGTACTCTGACATGGCCCCTCGTCTTCATCCATATGGGCATACGATGTGGTATATCCTCTGCAGTAGTCTCTCATTTCCTCGTTCCTGGAATCACTCCCTAGGTCTGGGACCTCGAGCAGGGGACCATCTTCTCTGTACTCTCCTATACTGCATTGTCCTCCTTCATCCAGACAGCCTCTTGTCACCATTCGGTGCTGCCCATCAAACATTCCTCTCACTTCTATTTTGGTATCCTGCCATTCTCCCATTCTCTCTCCTCTTTCAGCAATCAGTGGGTACATGCCTGTTTTAGTAGGAACGCTCCATCGAGGTTTGGCCGTGGGGTGCACCCGTGGATTATATGGGGGCGGCGAGTGCACTTCATGGTTATCTGTGCAGTGTGGGGCTGTTGCCTTCTTTTCCTCCTCTTTTTCTTGCTCCAGTCCTACTTTTTCATCCTTCACCGCTTCATGTATTTTCTTCACCATCTCTCTCTCTCTTTCATCCTCCTTTCTCTTTCTCATTTCCTCAATCTGCTCCCGTTGGTTTCTCTGGCATCTTGCCTCCTCCTCGAACCATTGTAATATTGCAACTTTCTTCCCCAGTTTGCCTGAAACTTTCTTCTTCCCCTTCTGTTCTTCCCAGAGTTCCAGCTTTTCCCTCATTTTTTGACACACTTGCTCATCCAACGTCCCTTCCTCCGGCCACTGCCATGTCACGCTGCTCTTGGCGTTCCACTTTTTACAATAACGTCTAATGTCTTTTTCTTCCTCCTTATGTTCCTTGATGACCATCTCCACAGGGCTTTTTCCTGCCATACTCATACCACTTTATCGGGTTTCTATTTTCTGCAACGGGTTGTGTTTATTGTTACTGGCTCTTGCTTCTTGTTACCCCTTTCTTTGTCCTCTCAGCCCAATTTCTCTCTACCTAGGTTGGCACACACTCAGCTATTGCAGATACATAAGTTCATACACGTTCAGCTATTTGGGATTCATACACAATAAATACATGCACATAACATTCAGCATATCATCACTGTTTGAATACACAATACATTCATGCACATAACGTTCAGCATATCATCACTGTTTGAATACACAATACATTCATGCATGTAACGTTCAGTATATCGTATTATCACCCCCGGTAGTGTCTTCCCCAAAGTATTAAATCAAAAACAAAAATTCACTCACTCACCAGGTACGTTGCCCGCACTTGGGTTCTCACCCTTTGTACTGCCCGTTTACCCAGACCTGGGGCCCGCAGGATTTTTACCCTTCTCTAAGCAGACCTGGACTCGTTCCAGCGGTATCAAGGAATTCTAGGCCTCTTCCACCTGCCTTCTATGCAAACCTGAGTCTTTCATCAGTGGTATCACAGGACTTTCACTCACTCATTACAAAAAACACATCACATTCAATCCTTAGATTTTTCTTCAACTTAATATTGCAACACTTGTTTTATACATTACACAATAATCATGCATTTCCCTATTAGGTTCTTACCTTTTCTCACTCACTTTCCATCTTTCACTGTGACACTTAATCTGTATTTTTCTTCATATATTTTACAGGACTCTTTTTCTGGAGACAAACTCTGTCCTTCCTCTCCCTCCGGGGCCCCACATTCACAGTAGCGAAGCGTCTAATGCAGAATTTAAAAAGGCTTCTGTCTCGCCTTCCCCTATTTGGCCTTACCTTGCCTGTGAGTCGCGGAGTCCCACTAGTGGGAATCTGGACTTTTTTGGGTCTATGCCAGTCGCCAAATGAAGTACCAAATTTAAATGAAGTATCAAAATTTCCCTGCTCTGTCACCGCTAAGTACTATGGCTTATAATGTTCTACCAATGTCCTTATTCAATAATTGAAATAAGTTCAATACTTACACTCCGTAGAATTTTGAGGAAATGAAGCACACAAGACGAGTGAGTGAGAAGAAGTAGGTTAAGCTTTTATTGAAGTTTTCTCCAACCACATATTGAGATGCAGATGTTGAGGTACCCCAAGGAATGATCTAAAAAAACGTGTGTCAGCCTTATCTGTCACGGCTCTGCGACGACGGAGAAGGAGGTTGGACGCAATTGCAGTATGAACAGTGCTTTATTTACAAAAAGTGTCACACTGTATAATCCACAACGTAAATCCAAGACGAAATTCCAATAGAGATAATCCAGAGACAGGCGAGGGTCAGGCGATCAGCAAACAACGTAAACAGGGCTAGGCAGAGACGAGGTCGAGGTCACAAGGCGAGTGGGTATACACAAAAACCGAATACGGGAAATCTAAACTACGATGCAAAACTGGTAGCGGAGAAACCAGCTTTAAACACCGCTAACACAGACAAGCCAAAAACGAGACTTAACATGAACGAGACATGAACCTGGACAAGACTATAAAAGCTATCTAATTATGCGCGTAGACAGATACAAAGACATTCAATCATTGATACATCCAATATTCCGCACAGAGTGCTCGCAGTTGTGTGGTATAAATACACGCTGAATCATTGCGTGAGATTACTAACAGCTGCAGGCACTTGGGGCACGTGACAGCTAAACACATACGACAACCAGGGAAGAGATATGACAACAAATGTAAACAAAAGTCCACGTGTTTGAAACTGTCAGTCAAGTCCGCTACTGAGCTGAGCAAATGCAGCGCGCATGCATTGCGCATGCGCACTGCTTCCGAGGAGAAACATGACAGAACCGGCCAAGGTGCACTGCCGCACCTGGCCAGCAGGGAGAATCGTGACATTATCCCTTTATATACACTCTTCCCCTCCCTTCTGGGTTTCCGAATTTTCCATTATATCTCATATCTGTGTTTTCTCATTCCTATTATAGTTTTACTTTTTCATTTTTCCATTCCTTATAAAACACAGTTTTCATGTTTTTCTATGCTATTATGTTTGGCCTATTTCTGTTTGTTTTTTTTTTTTTTTTAAATACACCCTTCTGTCTTAATCATTTCTATTTGGCCAGTGAACTGTGAGGACTGTTGGTCTCTGTCCGCATTTTTCCATTTGGACTTTCTTTTTGGATATTTTGGATACTTTCTTTTGCTCGGCTGACATGGGTAAGTGGTTAATGTTTATATTGCTATAAACATTCTCTGCAGATTTGCATATCTGCTTCTCTGTAGTTTACATATGTCCCCCTTTGATATAGTGCTATATATTGCTCATGCCTGTTCTCCCCTTTTCTGTTTTCTTTAAGCATGCTGTGGAATTTTCTTCCCTTCCCTCGCAGGTTTTGATTTAAACACACGCTATCAACTGTGTCATCTGCTGGACGACCTTAATCTCCTGACTGAAGTGTTAACATAATCACCTGACAACTCCACCTTCCCACCTCCTTTGCGTTATCATTTGACCCCAGTCAAGGTGTGTGTGGATGCCTCCACACAAACAGACCCTCAACTTCTGACCTCACCTGCCTCTACAGAGTATTATGCTGACACAGATGACATGATGGCTGCCTGGATACCCCCTTCCAATCTCTCTTATTCCGTCTCTTCTTCCCTTCCTGGATCCCCTGGGCATACTCCATTTTATTATCCATTCTCACCCTTCCGTCCTGGATCACCTGACTACAGCCCTACCAGTCGTTCTTTCCCTCCCGTCACCGACTATAGCCCCGCAAGTCCTCCTTTTCCTCCTGTGTATATATTATATATATACAGTATATATATATGTACACACACACAGTGCCTTGCGAAAGTATTCAGCCCCCTTGAACTGTTCGACCTTTTGCCACGTTTCAGGCCTCAAACATAAAGATACAAAACTGTAATTTTTTATGAAGAATCAACAACAGGTGGAACACAATCATGAAGTGGAACCAAATTTATTGGATATTTCAAACTTTTTCAACAAATAAAAAACTGAAAAATTGGGCGTGCAAAATTATTCAGCCCCTTTACTTTCAGTGCAAGCAAACTCTTTCCGGAAGTTCAGTGAGGATCTCTGAATGGTCCAATGTTGACCTAAATGTCTAATGTTCATAAATAGAATCCACCTGTGTACAGGACAATTCTGGAAGAAAACCTGATGGAGTCTGCAAAAGACCTGAGACTGGGACGGAGATTTGTCTTTCAACAAGACAATGATCCAAAACATAAAGCAAAATCTACAATGGAATGGTTCACAAATAAACATATCCAGGTGTTAGAATGGCCAAATCCAAGTCCAGACCTGAATCAATCGAGAATCTCTGGAAAGAACTGAAAACTGCTGTTCGCAAACGCTCTCCATTCAACCTCACTGAGCTCGAGCTGTTTTTCAAGGAGGAATGGGCAAAAATTTCAGTCTCTCGATCTGCAAATCTGATAGAGACATACCCCAAGCGACTTACAGCTGTAATCGCAGCAAAAGGTGGCGCTACAAAGTATTAACTTAAGGGGGCTGAATAATTTTGCACGCCCAATTTTTCAGTTTTTTATTTGTTGAAAAAGTTTGAAATATCCAATAAATTTCGTTCCACTTCATGATTGTGTCCCACCTATTGTTGATTCTTCACAAAAAATTACAGTTTTATATCTTTATGTTTGAGGCCTGAAATGTGGCAAAAGGTCGAACAGTTCAAGCGGGCCGAATACTTTCCAAGGCACTGTATATTTTTTTTAAATACTACAGAACCTACATGATAACATGGTCCATGTCAGAGCAGAAAGGGTCGTCGGTTTGGCAAGTCAAATGTACTATTGGCCCTACATGAGTCAAGATATCAAAGCTTATGTCATGACAGTGCCCATGCATGAAACAAAAAAAGCCAGTGACAAGCACATGAGCCCCAATGTCTAGTATAACCACAAATTTACCCATGGCACTCATCTCCATAGATTACTTACACTTAGAACCGGGCAGAGGAGGCTACCAATACATCCTAGTTGTGGTAGACCACTTCTCTAGGTATGCACAGGCCTACCCAACCCGCAATAAGAGTGGAAAAACAGCCACGGAGAAGATTTTCAACGATTACATTCCCAGATTCGGCTACCTATCAGAGCTGCACCACAATCAAGGACACGAATTTGAGAACAAACTCTTTCGGACACTACAGCAAATTAGCAGAGTGGGATGCTTATGGACAACCTCTTATCACGCTCAGGGTAATCCAGCTGAGCGGTTCAACCATAATGTGCTGCAGATTCTGAAGGCCCTAGGTGAGAAACAAAAGGAAAGTTGGAAGGATTATCTTGCTCAGATTGTCCCTGCATACAATTCTACACGCCATGAAGCTACTGGGTACTCACCTTTTTTTTTCCTGCTTTATGGCCAACATCCACGTTTACCTATAGATCTGCTATTCAGGATGACTACCAGTGAGCTACCACAGACAGCAAGAGGGTATGCCGAGAAGTGGGCAGAATGGATGACCAAAGCTTACCGGATAGCATCACACATCTTTGGCATTCACAAAAGTACCAAGAGAACAAAGACTGACCAAACCAGAACAGGGTGGTAGACACCAAAATGTTGAACCTAACAGTGACAGTGAAGAGGGGGGACCTGCAAAAGTGAGAAAGTCAGAGATGGGGAGTGAAAGTAGAGCTGAGAAGTTCAGTCCAGAAGAGTCACAAGTTGGGCCTTACCTGACCCCTGACACTGATGAACAGACACTCAGAAGGTCCACTAAAGCTAGTCGGCCAGCAACAGTGTTTACTTACAATTATTTAGGTCAGCCTTCTCTACATTCATTAGTCAATAGTGTTGACGTTTTGAAACACTAAACATGGCACTTTGGGGCATGCAACCATATCACCTGACACCGACCACTTTTCAAGTGTCAAATCATGTTCCATCTTCCTATGCTCCACACCATTACACCATTCCAGTATGTAAACACCTTAATCACATGATTAACGTCGTGTGAGAGTTTTCCCCGCATTTTGCGACAGGAGACGATCACACACGGCAGTGCTCAACCATTTTACATCAAACAAGATAGCACGGCTGCGTCCCAAACTGCGTACTCGCCTACTATAGGCCTGTACTAGGAGAAATACATGCATCTCGGCTACAATATAGACTGTAAGTACGCAGTTTGGGATGCAGCACATGGGTTGTCTATTTTCATGTACTGGATGACAAATATTTATCTGCACTTGAAGCGGTTGTGTAAAAAAAACAAAAAAAAAAAACAAAGCTGTATACAGTACAATAACAAATATCAACGGTATGTATGCAATTCTGGAAGGACGTCAGACGGTGTGGCGCGGTGACGTAAAATGTGTGCTGTTAATCGAACAACATTCTATAGCATGTAAAACGGGTACATAAAAGGGCGGCTGTGGCTCAGTCGGTAGAGCGGGTTGTCCACTAATCCACTAATCGCAGGGTTGGTGGTTCAAATCCCGGCCCAAGTGATCGCATGCCAAAATGTCCTTGGGCAAGACACTGAACCCTAAGTTGCCCCCGATGGCAAGCTAGCACCTTGCATGGCAGCTCTGCTACCATTGGTGTGTGAGTGTGCTCTCATTTGTAAGTCGCTTTGAATAAAAGCATCTGATAAATGTAAATCTGAAAGGAGCATTCTAAAAGCGACTAATGTAAACACCTTAATAACATTATCATCTTACTCAGAGTAAGGTCAATAATTAGCTTTCTGTTGTTCGTGTAAACGGTGCCTGCGGATGCCTCTTCTCAGACAGAACCACCTCTGGGGATCCCCTGGAGCCCTATGATGAATATATGGCTTTCTCTGACCTTGGCTTCAGTTCTACCCCAGATTTTCTCAGTCTCACTCTGTATTTGCCTAACTTCACAGAATATTCTCCTGAACAATTCCAGTATTCCCAACCTGCTTCTTGTACCAATTACATGCCCACAAGCCCACCTTATTAACCTGTAACTCATTAGAAGTCTTATTTTCCACACGTGTGTCCCTTGTGTTTTATATCTATCACAACTTTTATCCAACAGATAACATCTGAAAAATTGCAGAAGTTAGTTGCATCTTCTGGTCAAAACATGGTCTCAGATCCCTTGCCATGTATTCTCCAACCTCATCAAGTATTATAGGAGAGGACTCAGAGCTTTTATCTTGTCAAAAGAAGGTAGCACAAAGTCTTGACTAGAAAGGGGCCCATAATTGTTGCACACCTATATTTAACAAATATATTTTTGAATAAACTTGTCTTTTGTTAGGAATTGTTTGATATCCATGAGAGAAGAGTATTTTTGTGATTTTTTTTAATGTGCAACTATTTTGCTTTTCAGATATTACCTTTCATGTAGTATGTTTGTGAATGTAAAAATGTTGCAAAGTTTCAAAACTCAAAAGTGCACGACAAATGGAACTATTGATTTCTAAATGAAATAACAGATTCTGAACACCTGAAACAAGTCATTAGTAGTTCCAGACTTACTTTCTGTACTAACCTACATAATTTGGTAACAAAAACCCCACCTCTGGTCTTTATTGGCTGCTTGCATACAATGTGTACTTTGACACTACAGCTGAGGTTGCCTCCTGAAAGAGTTAGGTTCATTTCTAGAAGACATTGTTTTCTGCACTGCAAAGGCAAAACCACTTTATATGGACTCCCATATGATGAGAATATAAAGCATCAGTGGTTAGAATTTGTTTTAAAGCTACACCACAGCAGTACAAATGCCTTCTGAGTTTCTAGCACTGTATGCTATTTCACAGATTATTCCCTGAACAAACCATCCCCTTATTAATGTACTTTCACTTTTTTTAGAAGGGCTTTAGTGTAGAAATATTCTGGAGGTATTGTGCTTGTTTTTTGAGGGGATTTCCTCATTATGTCATACATTGATGGGATTCCTGTGATAGTTATTTGTCAGTAGTCTGGTCGGCGTTTGAGTGGCATCTCAGAAGACCAATCATAATGATGAATGGAATGGAGTCTGGTAGGTGGGAGGTTTGAAGACCTGGCAGTGGCTCTCTTCTGGTTCTAAAGCAGATGTGATAGCAGATGTGATAGACTTTCCGCCTCCAGCTGTACCTCTGTTTAATGTTCGGTTCTTCTTCGGATGAGATGAGGTGAGAGAGAGAGAGTTAAGAAATAAGAGCTTGTTTGCTGTCGTTGGATTTTAGCTATTTCTGGCTAGTCCAACCCCAGAATGTTTCCTCCAATCAAATATTGTCTTAGGGTGGGGTGTAAGCCATATTCTCCGCCCATGACAATCAGTCCATTGTCTCTGCAGATGGTTGGTTCCACACTTTTCATGATATGTGGATCATGTTCCAAAATATTAACATATAAATATAACAACATACTATCCAAATTTCGTTCAGGAAATCACTCAGTGAACACACACATACCAAACATGACCTTGTTAGATATAAGGAACAGCTTGCTAGATTTATTGGCCTAATACAACATAATAAAAGCCTAACAGCTACAGTTAGGTCACATATATGGGTAATATGGTTTACAAAGCTTAAGAGTTAGCTTTCTAATGTCACGGTTCCCACTGGTGGCTGGACGCAGGCACTGCACCTTTGCTGGTCATGGCGCCCCCTAGAATGTATGCAGGCACTGCCCCATTGCTGGTCATGGCGCCTGGTTAATAGACTTTTTACTGGCAAAATAGTCCTGGTTTCCCTGTAGACCTTGTCTTTCGTTGTGTTTACACTCACGTTTCTGTGTCACAGTGTCTGGTTTGTTTTGTAGCCTTAGTGTTTGTTTCCTGCCTTCGTGTTTAAGTAGATTAATCTTAGTGTTTTTGTTTTATTGTTTTGTTCTACAATCCAATAAATGTTTAAACTGAAGTCTGTGCCCGCTTCCGTCTGATCTACCCGAACGTGACAGAACAAAAGACCATATCTGGAAACAACAGACCGCTGAGGTCAGTAAGGCATGTCTTTTCTTTTTTATTCAGGACCGCAGCTTCCTTGTTGTTTTTTTTTTTTTGTTTTTTTTTCCCAGCGACTGTGCTTTTTCTGTCTATCCGTGTTTTAGTTTTCGTAATAAATTTTTGTGAAGGAAGCTTGTCCTGCAAGGACGCCCTGCAGTGAGCCAGCAGTGCCCCCTCACTATGGGAGTATGGGAGAGGCTTTGCCGCATCGAATTAGCTGTAGCGTGGCTACAGCAGCAAGCAGAACAGCTCGAGGAGTTGAGGCAGCTTGGGCTAGGAGCC
Organism: Noturus placidus; assembly: GCA_022414735.1. Taxonomy (NCBI): domain Eukaryota; kingdom Metazoa; phylum Chordata; class Actinopteri; order Siluriformes; family Ictaluridae; genus Noturus; species Noturus placidus. The sequence continues at coordinate 23,599 of JAFFST010055355.1, forward strand.
ACGCTGATGTGTACCACCCAAAGGCTGGAGGAGCTCGAGTGTATGCTAGAACAACACCAACAGCTACAACTTAGTGAGTCCACGCCTGAGAGCCCTGTCTCACCCGTGCCCACGCCTGAATGCCCTGTCTCACCCATGCCCATGCCTGAATGCCCTTTCTCACCCGTGCCCACGCCTGAGAGCCCTGTCTCACCCGTGCCCACGCCTGAGAACCCTTTCTCACTTGTGCCCATGCCTGAGAGCCCTGTCTCACCTGTGTCCATGCCTGAATGCCCTTTCTCCCCCATGCCCACGCCTGAGAGCCCTTTCTCACCCGTGCCCATGCCTGAGAACCCTTTCTCACCCGTGCCCACACCTGAGAGACCTTTCTCACCCGTGCCCACACCTGAGAGCCCTGTCTCACCCATGCCCACGCCTGAGAGCCCTGTCTCACACGTGCCCAACCCTATGAGCCCTGTCTCACCTGTGCCCACGCCTAAACACCCTGTTTCACACGTGCCCACGCCTGAGAGCCATATCTCACACGTGCCCACACCAGAGAGCCCTGTCTCACACGTGCCCATGCCTGAGAGCCCTGTCTCACACATGCCCATGCCTGAGAACCCAGTTTCACACGTGCCCATGCCTGAGAGCCCAGTTTCACACGTGCCCACGCCTGACAGCCCAGTTTCACACATGCCCATGCCTGATAGCTCTGTCACACACCAGGCTGCAGAGCCAAGGCACCTCCACATCCAGGCTGCACAGCCGATCCGTGTCCATGTCCGAGCTGCAGAGCCGGGGCACATCCAGGACGCATCCATGGGCCAGGTTGCGTCCACGGGCCGAGGCACGTCCATGTGCCCAGGCACGTCCACGGGCCAAGTTTTGTCCACAGGCCGGGGCGGGTCCACGGGTCAAGTTGCGTCCGCGGGCTGGGGCACATCCATGGACCAAGCTGCGTCAGCAAGCCAAGGCATGTCCGCGAGCCGGGGCACGTCTATGAGCCAGTTTCCATCTGTGTGCCAAGATGCATCCACACCCAGGAGCCAGGTTACGTCCAGTAGCCGAGTTGCGTCCACGCCCGGGAGCTGGGTTGCATCTGGGAGCCATGTTGCATCCGTATCCAGGAGCCAAATTGCGTCCATGCTTGGGAGCCAAGTTGCGTCCACGAGCCAGGTTACATCTGCGGGCCCGGTCGCGCCTCACGCCCTTGAGCCCCAGGTCATGCCTTGCGCTTATGGGCCCCGAGTCGTGGCTTGGGCCCCGAGCTCCGGGTCATGTCTCAGGCCGGCAGGAAATGACTATTCTCAAGTCCCCGGAGCCCTGGCACATCCTCCTTGCTCAGCTGAGGTCGTCGCCCAGTCCCTCTGATCAGCGGAGGACAATGCTCTGCCTTCCTGCACCGCCTTGTTGGGGGATCTGTCACGATTCCCCCGGGTGGCCGGACACATGCACTACACCGTTGTTGGTCATGGCGCCCCCTACTGGCTGGGTGCAGGCACTGCACCTTTGCTCTGCCGGAAGCAGGGTGCATGACAGCTCTTTACACGTAGACTGTGTTTACGTTTGTGTGTGTATCTCCACCTCAGTTTGCAGGCAGACTCCATTTCCCAGCAGCCACTGTTCACTACTACTCACATGTCTTCCTGCACCTGTTTCACATTGGGGTTAACAAGCACTGTTTGGGTATAAATAGTTCTTGTTTTCCTGTAGTCCTTGTCTTTCATTGCATGTAGACTTACATTTCTGTGTCACAGTGTCTGGTTTGTTTCCTGCCTTCGTGTTTTAGTAGATTAGTCTTAGTTTCTTTGTTTTATTGTTTTGGTCTACAATTTAATAAATGTTTAAACTCAAGTCTGCGCCTGCTTCCGTCTCATCTACCCGAACATGACATCTAAGGACACTAGTAAATATATACATTAATAAAACATAGGGATTGCAGTTTCAGATTATGGACATGGTTATGTCAGTTAACAGATAATATTAGGTTTTATATTTTTTTATTGATTCTCATACACTTTTCAAAGTACAACAAAATATATCAATACAGAATCAACATTTTTACCCTAGTAACAGCCCCTTCCACCCCACCCAGGAATGTTTACATATGATTAATTTACTTATGATTCATGTACATGTAATTCAATTGCATATGATTTTTTTTTTCATAAATCCATACAAAATCAAAGTTTTTTACGCCAGTAACAGAAGACAACACCCAACAACCGCAAAAAAAGAGAAAGGAAAGGGGGGGATAAGATGGATAGTATTGACCATCCACCTCTCCTTAATTTACCTCCAGGGTGCGTACATCTTTGAAGTAGGTAATAAACTGTTGCCATTTTCCCAGAAATGAATCTCTGATACCTCTGATGTTATATTTGATTTTTTTTTGTCCAGCTTCAAAAAGAACATTAAATCTTTAAGCCAGACTGATATAGAGGGTGGTTGCAGAGAGATTCAAGACAACAATATTCTGCACCGAGCAAGCAACAATGCAAAGGCCACAACACTAGCTTGTCTAAGGTTCAGAGGCTGACACTGAGATGGGACACCAAATATGGCAATTAGAGGACAGACCTCCAATTTGATTTTAAGAATGTCAGACATAGTCCTAAAAAAAGGAGTTCCAAAAGTTCTGTAGTTTGGGACAGAGTGCAAACATATGACTCAGGTTACACGGTGAAAGTTTACATTTTTCACACGTCAGGAACATTGGGATATATTTTAGACAGTTTACTCCGAGAGAGGTGAGCTCTATGGACCACTTTAAATTGTTTGAAACTAAGTCTAGCGCATGAGGTGGTGGTCTGTATATTATCTAACACTAGTAATCATCCCCAGTAATCATCCTCAAGCTGCAGACCCAATTCCTCTTCCCAGGCACTAATGGTACAATGGCACAAAGCTGCATCACAAGCTGCATTAATATTAACAACAATATTATCATTGTTATCTGTAATACCAGCTGTTAGCTCTATAATTAGCATAGCGCGAAGATTCTCAAGGTCCGAAGGTAGCTTGTCGTTTTTATTTCTCCTTTGCCTTTCAGACGCCAATAACTCCTTTTCTCCTTTTCTCAAAGTTAAAAGTGTGGACAAAAAAACAGAGTAGAGGAAGTCAAAATCTATTATATGACTGTACTGAAAAGCGCAAATTAACTACAATTTTAGTTGAAATCAACAGGAGCCTGTAAGTACAGGTCTTACTCTTTTGAATTCCGAATTCCAAATCAAGTTAACAGATAATATTAATTAATTTGAAAGGTACATGGTATAAATACACATGCACATGACAAACAGCATGACAATTACAAATTTTGTGTTAAAAACGTATATAAAAGCATGATATATTGAATGAGACTTCATGCAACAGAATGTTGTCTTCAATGTTTGTCTTCTGCCATGTAGGTGGTGTGAAGAGCTGATTCAGCAAAGGAGGGGGTGTCCTCCCCATCTCTGCTTTACTCTGTGAGGGTTAACAAATGGTCATGATGAGTTAGTCTTGATCTGGCAATCTGGTCTTGGTGCTTTGTTTACCTTAGCATTAATAAGGCACATAGTTAATCTAGGTTGTAATAGGTGAGATAAATAAATCAGGTGAGAAAAAGGTGTTCTCAGAGTCTGTGTATTTTATTATGTTAAATGAACATAGAATCTCTATGCTGTGGTCCAGGATAGGGTTTGTTTCTCAACCCACTTTGGTCTCATTCTAGAGGAGTGATTTATGGATTTGCTTTAACTTTCTGGCTAGATTGCCTCTCTGACAAAGACCGTTAGGTTCACTCAATCTTGTGTTTGTTCATCCACACCAAGACTAGCTGGTACCAATCTTTTGATCATTGCCTTGCTCATGTTGTTTGTTCATCAGCTTACCCAGTCTGTTATTGGATCTTGATATTGCCTTTTGTTTTCGATTTGCCTGCCTGTCTCTCTTTAATAATTGTTTAAACTGCATCTGCATCCATCTCGTGCTGTGTTATGTGACACTGGAATGCATTGTGTTTCTTTCTCCAAACATACCCTTTAAACCAAAAAAATATATATATATTTTAGTCTCATCAATCCACAAAATATTGATCCAAGAGCCTTCTAACTTGTCCACATGATCTTTAGCAAACTGCAGACTGGCAGCAATGTTATTTTTGGAAAGCATTGGCAGTCTCCTTCGACCCTTCCATGCACACCTTTGTTGTTCAGTGCTAGACTGATGATGAACATGAACGTTAACATTAGCAAATGTGAGAGAGGCCTTTAGTTGCTTAGAAGTTACCCTGCCTCCTTTGTGACCTCGCAGACTATTAAACATCTTGCTCTTGTGGGGATCTTTGTTAGTCGACCATTCCTGGGGAGGGAAAAATTGGTTTTAAATTTCCTCTATTTTTACACATTCTGCCTGACTGTGGATTGATGGAGTCCAAACTCTTTAGAGTTTTGTAACTGTTAGATCTCCATGTATCTCAGGAATCTCATATTATGTCTTTAATAATAATAATTATAATTTATATAGCGCTTTTTACAATGGTACATTGTCTCAAAGCAGCTTTTACAGAAATATCATTTTTACATTTACAAGTGACTTACTAATGAGAGCACATTCACACACCAATGGTAGCAGAGCTGCCATGCAAGGTGCTAGCTTGCCATTGGGGGCAACTTAGGGTTCAGTGTCTTGCCCAAGGACACTTCGGCATGGGATCACCCGGGCCGGGATTCGAACCACCAACCCCACGGTTAGTGGATTAGTGGACAACCCGCTCTACCGACTGAGCCACAGCCGCCCACAGTCCTTTTTTCACAGTCCTTTTTTCTTTCAGTCCTCCATCAGCCCTTTCAGCCTTATTATTTATTTTCCATGCTATGAGCTAGAAAAAGTGTGGTTTTCCTCAGAGCATTTCAGATCTGGGGAGTGTAAATGAACAGACACTGACACATACATGCTCACAGAGACGTCCAGTTTATTTAATCTAAAACAGGAGTATTTATACACATTGATACAAGCATTGTGTAATTGGCAGGTTTCAACTTATGCATGTGCTAGACAGATTTAGACAAAACACACAACACACAGGGTCATACTAAAAAATAAGTCTACATGTGTCAGCTATAATAAAGAATGGCATTTGATCAGCCATATTTAAAGAGGTAATTAAATGAATACATTCATCATAGGTAATTGATAGCACATGGACACACAACCAGAAACTATAACCCAGTATCCAATTATTTCCCGTATCCAAGGTGTCTTAATACAGTTTATAATATAAGAGAGTACATGATAAAAGAGAATTTCCTCACATTCCTCTCTTTTATTCTAGCGTAGCACAGAATAACAATAAGACATACTCTGAAGTCATTGGTTAACATCACCCTTCCACAGAAAAGTCATGATATGATTCCACAGAAAAAAAACATGTTAATAGTTTTGTGATGAGAGCTAATACAGAAAAAAACTATATGTGTATGTGTAAAATGTGAATCAGGTCAGCCAGCAGGTCACAACTTTCTTCCTTTGTAGACACATTCACTGACACTCAAACCTCATCTGGGGTACAGGTACATTCCCAAATAGGCAACCTGTCATTGAGAATAGGTGGAGGAAAAATAATGGACAGATCTAATTTGTTAACAGCTTTTAACCAACTTGCATGTCTCCAGATCGGTCCTTCTGAGGTCATAAATGCAGTTCTTTTAACAACCATAACCTCATACGGACCCTCATATTTAGGCACCCTTAGCTGTCTGTTTAATTTGGGAACCAGCAAAAGCACCTGGTCTCCTGGAACAAAAGGATGTGTGGGTTTCTGTGAGGGGTAAAGGTAATTTTAATTTAGCACATACACACTCATGTTTTTCCTGCAACACGTCAAGCAATTTAGACACGTAGTCATCTAGATGAATATCAACACCACTTTGTGGACTGAGAGAGGTTAGTAGACATTTCCCAAACCATGGGAAAAGGCTGACTGAATAACACCTCAAAGGGTGAAAGGCATGTGGTTTTTGATGGCGTCATTCAAATTTCAGTAAACAAAGGACTATCGGACAGATCAGATCGAATGGTAAATGAAGCTAGGGCTGTGGAACATTTAATGATCAAATTTGCGGTAGCACAGAGTATAGTTTCATAACCACTTCTGCGCTATGCCATCATGTGTTGGGTTTCAGTCTTGGATAATACCTGTTTCACCTGATAGGCCATGTGCAACACCTCATTGTGTGACAAAATGCAGAGAGCCAGGCAGTCCAGCAGCCACAAAATCCAGGGTTTTCGAGAGATAGGCACAGGGACCCGCATGTTCCTGTGCCAGAAAGCCTGAGGCCATTCCAGAATGTTCATGAGTGTACAGATGGAAATGTTTCATGTAATTAGGCATCCTTAGAGATGGAGAGTAACATAAAGCAGTTTTTAAATGTTTAAATGCATAAATAGTCTCAGGAGTATGTGTCAATGGAGTCAAAAGTGGATCAGAATGTTCTACGATGGCTCTGAGCAGGGTTCCATTGTCTACAGTAATTAATCAGTCCCAGGAAGGAAAAAAAAAGAAAAAAAAAACAGCCTGTTTGTAGCATCACAAATGCTATCCGGGCATCTCACAGTCTTCTCTTTCCTTTTGATAAGAGAATATCCAAATATTTGACTTCTGTTTTACACAGTTGCAATTTTGTACATGATACCTTGAATAATTTATGACCCAGATGTTCTAGCAGTCTTAAGGTTGCAGTCTAGCAGCATCTGACTCAGCAGTGATAAGGTGATCATCCTCATATTTCAGAACACGGGTGTTGCCTGTAACATGAGATCTTGCAAGGAGTCTCTGACCACCCGAGAGAAAACCACGGGGGAGTCAACATACAGTAGCCCTTTGGCAGGCATATCCAGGTTATCTGACATCCCCATGCTTGAATGTGAACAGTGGCTGGGTCTCTTACACAACAGTAATACTGAAAAAGGCAGAACACAAATCCACCACGCTAAACCACACATGGTGTGAAGGTATTAATGTAATAATATAAGACACATCAGGAACAACAGGTGCAATCCGTATTACAACTTAATTTATTCAGCTCAGGTCTTGTGTAAATTACCACTTGCGTTCAGGCTTGGGAACATGATTAACAGACAGGTTATATGGGCCTACACAGGGCTTCAAAATGCCTTGCTGTAACAGAGAATTAACAATAGCATCAATGCCAAGTGCTTTCGATTCAGATAAGGGATATTGTTTTACATATACAGGATTAAAATATTTTGACTTGGCCTGATAGGGAACTCATTGTACATGGCCAACTTTGTCCTTGTGGTCTTCCCTAGGAGAGTTAGGCAGAGTCTGTAACCTTGGGTCTGAGGATTCAGTGTGAGAGAACAGAGAGAGAGACACATTGATTTTGGATGATTTACTGCCATTTCCGCAAGCAGAGGTGTAGACCACCAATTTAGAGCCCGAGAATGGAAGTGTGAGATGCACTTTGCTCATTAAGTTGTATCCTAAGAGATTAAAAGGACACTCCAGCATGTTTACAAATTCATGTGAGAGAATTAATTCATGATCCAGACGTTATAATGATTTGTACTCATAACTGTCCCTGAATATTATATACAACGGCTATAATAAGAAAGTCTTTCGTTTGCGTTAAAATGACGTAACTACTACAGTTAATGCACCCTTCTGTTCCCCCTGCAGTTGGTACAGTCTGCTAAGGAACTGTTTGTCATCTTTCAGAGCACTGTTCGGTCCATGAGAGCAGCAACAGAGCACATACGTCTTTCCCTGTCTCTTGCTCTGTGTTTAGATTAACATCATCATGGAATTAAAAACACTGTCATTCAGTTTCCAAACAGGAAAACAAATGGAACTAAAATTAAAATTAAAAGATTTAAAAGCTAAGTATGATCAGAGTTTGATGGAGTAGGACGCGAAGTTGGAGGTTCCTGCTAATTTTGATTAAAATTGTAATTAAATTGCACTTTTCGGTTATACAATAGATTTTGACTTCTTCCACTCCGTTTCATGGTCTGCACTTTTAACTTTGTGATGCAATAAAATGTCTGGAAAAAACACGAAAACCCGTGGTAGGATTCAGACATGACTGACACTTTATTGAGAAAGGATATTGCCAATATTTTCAAAAAGGAGCTCCAGGAGAATTTCAGGCATGTGCTGTCTACTATCAAGCTTGACCTGCAAGCCGAGAAAAAACAGCTGGTTAGTGATAAAGTTGCTAGAGAGGCTACCATATGAACACTAAAAGGTACTGTTGGGGAAATGGAGCACACTCTCTCCGGTTGTACCAATGAAAGAGCACAAATAAAGACTACTATCAAGTCTCTCACTGTGACCGTCAATCAATTAGAGAATAAATGTGAGTTGAGGTCACGGCGCAATAACATTAGGATAGTTGGAGTTCCGGAAGGTTCTGACACATGTACAACTGCTGCTGTAGCGGCCTTGTTAAAAGGCATTTGGTCTGAAGAAGGAGCCGGTTTTGGACCGGTCCCAACAGACCTTTCTGTTGTAAAACAATTTTCCATATGCAACAGCTATGTTGTTGGGACTGATATATGTGTAACACGGCAACACTATCATAAGTATTCAATGAACTACACTGAATAGGGTTAACATGGATTAGGCTCAATTCAAGAAGAAGTAAAGATTATTACTACAACAATTATACACAATTGTCTCATTCCAACCCAACACCATAAAGGTGAAGAATGATTTAAGAGAATTCCACATTGAATGTCAACTCAAGGAATCAAACAAATAAATAAAGGTCTCATTAGTCCTTCTTTCTCCTTTGTTTGTGTGTGTGTGTGTGTGTGTGTGTGTGTGTGTATATATATATATATATATATATATATATATATATATATATATATAATACGACAATGTCAATATGTATATCTATTATGTAAAATATGTAATTTGAGTTTTCTACCTGGGTTACGAACTCGGTCTATGTCAGGCCGCAGCATGCAAAAAAAGAATGAGAAAGAAAGGGTTGGCAAGACCAAGGTTGCATTTGGGTTGTTTTATTCTCCAAACGGAGCACTTTTTATACACAGTGGTCTTAAACTTCAGAAGCCGGAACTGTAATGGGACAGAGCATAAACAAAGTCAAAACAGGCATACGGTCATACACAGGCAAAATAGTCATACACAGGCGAAATGCACTTGTCTCTTTCCACAACCCAATGGCAATGATCTGCCCTGGGATGAAGACTGACGGGGCTTAAGTACACTTCCGTTGCACAAGGCTGGAGCAGGTGGGAACAAGACGCATGCAGTAGGTGGGATCTAGAGAAGGGGGGTGAGACAAAAGGAAACCCAGCCCACCACCGACACAGACACACCAATGGCACATAGAACACACAGAAAAAAACATAAAAGTACAGTATCTCACAATAGTGAGTACACCCCTCACATTTTTGTAAATATTTTATTATATCTTTTCATGTGGCAACAATGAAGACATGACACTTTGCTACAATGTAAAGTAGTGAGTGTACATCTTGTGCATACAGCCATTAATGTCTAAACCACTGGAAACAAAAGTGAGTACACTCCTAAGTGAAAATGTCCAAATTGGGCCAAAAGGGTCAATATTTTGTGTGGCCACTATTATTTTCCAATGCTGCCTTAACCCTCTTGGACATTGAGCTTCACAGGTTGCCACTGGAGTCCTATTCCACTCCTCCATGATGGCATCACAGAGCTGGTGGATGTTAGAGAGCTTCTACTCCTCCACAGATTCTCAATAGGTTTTAGTCCATCACCTTCACCCTCAGCTTTTTTAGCAAGGCAGTGGTCCTCATGGAGGTAATAATATAATAATAATAATAATTATCAATTTGTATAGCGCTTTTTTACAATGGTACATTGTCTCAAAGCAGCTTTACAGAAATATCATTTTTACATTTACAAGCGACTTCCTAATGAGATCACATTCACACACCAATGGTAGCAGAGCTGCCATGTAAGGTGCTAGCTTGCCATTGGGGGCAACTTAGGGTTCAGTGTCTTGCCCAAGGACACTTCGGCATGGGATCATCCAGGCCGGGAATCGAACCACCAACCCTACGATTAGTGGATTAGTGGACAACCCGCTCTACCGACTGAGCCACAGCCGCCACAGAGGTGTATCATGCTAGAATTCTGCATACTGATCATGCTAGCAGCACTCATATATCTATTCATTGAGGGAACCATGAATGCCAACATGTACTGTGACATACTGAAGCAGAACATGACCCCCTCCCTAAAGGAGTAAACCCTATTGAGAATCTATGGAGGAGCTCCATGATGTAAATGGTGTACTTATATAGTGCTTTACTTATCCAAAGCACTTTAAATTGTGTCTCATTAACTCACTCACTCACACATTCACTCTCTAGACAACGGCTCAAGTTATTGGGTCAATTTATTACCTGCCGTCGTGTGTGAACTTCGCATGACTGCTATTCAGAAAACTAAATGGTCTTCTTTTGACATCATTATGGGCAGACCATTTCCCCCTACAAGGACTAAGGGCAACCACGATTTTTGAACAGTATATATGGTGATGTTTCTGTTTCTCTCTCTATGCACAGAACAGCTTACTCTTTCCTCCTAGGTGGCATAGTTCTCGTCAAGACCCTGAGACCACACAAGCTTGGGGAAGCAGCCATCAGTCATCCTACACGTGTGCTGGCTGTTACCCATACTGCTGTCCTGATGGATTCACAACTCCAGTGGATTCGCGCCAGCTGCAGTAAGCGCTATCCAGTGAGAAGATACAATACTGCTATCAAGTAGCCCTGAGGGGGCCTCATCACATTTCACCTCAACATATCCTCAACATATGAGAAAGGAGAACACTCACAATCAATCTCACCTAATGGGGCCTCTTCTCATCTCATTTAACACATACACATATAGCCTTGTTTTAAATTAGACCTACATATGCATAGTCTGTTATTTTGATCCTTTGTCATTGTGTGACTGTCTCGTGTGTACTCTAAGGTCATTTAGGGTAATTAATATGTGGAAGTAGTGAATTCTGTATTGTGTCTATTCTCAGGCAACTTTCAATTTTATGTCAGCACAAAGCATGATTGTTCCTAGATACTGGTTCTTTTTTGGTAATTTGAGGTAATTACCTCTGAGGTAAACAGAGGTAATTTGGCCTGCTCATTTTCAGTAGAAATTGGGCAAGACCTTACAGATTCATGTTGGATCTGCCATCACATGGGATCGTATCAGTGGTCTTCTGTGCCACTGCACAACATCACCACAATCAGCCAATGCACAGAATGCCATTTGCTTAGTTCTCATTCCCATAGTCTCGATACTACATCTCACTGCCACAGTAGGGCTGGTGCACTTTCTGTAGCCCATTACCATAAGCATTATGGAGTACATCTCCAGTCTTTCGTGGACTCTAGCAAATAGGTGATATGTGCATCTGCACCAATAGTACCAACTCAGCTCTAGTTAATTAGTTAGTTAGTTAAACTTTATTGTCTTGTGAGGGAAATTTGTCTTGGGCAACAATGCCGCATATGGCTACAGTGAACACCAATAACATATATAGACTTACATTACCATACATAATACAATCATCATGCATATACTTTGCATTGCACATATCCCTTTGTCCTCCCCTATGCATTAAATCAATAATACCAGGGCCCTTATACCAGAGTGTAGTAAAACCATTATAAATGTAAATTGCACTTAGCCACACAAAAAGGGAATAAT
>JAFFST010055356.1:88725-96225 GCA_022414735.1 Noturus placidus
ATATATATATATATATATATATATGTGTGTGTGTGTGTGTGTGTGATTTTTATATATGATTTATATATAAATCATTTCATATCCTCAACAGCATATATTTATTTATTTATTTTTACAAGAAAATGGAAATAAAGCAACTGACCGCAGAATTTTATTAGACGGAACTTGATTGTGGAAATAACTCTTCCTGCTATAAATAAGTACGATTATTTCTGAAGCATCTACGTATATAAAGTTCTGTTCATGAACATCTGGAGAATATTTGAGTGAGCTCGACTAAACATCAGCGCTGAAATGCTGTGTGAATTTGTGCGTAGCTTAATCAGACATTTGGAGGAACATTTCATGGACATCCAGAGTATCATATACAATACAGTCGAGTAAAACGTCCTGAGACTGAAATCACGAAAGAAAGGCTTGAGATTAGGGACAAAAACACGCACATAAAGGCTCCAGAGACTCCAGATGCCTTTCAAATCTGTCATAAACTTGTGTGTAATCAGAGGCAGAGAGCACAGCCTCTGTTCACTACCGTTTCATTCCATTACTTAAAACATTAACCTGATTGGGTGAATGTTCTCCAGGCCAATCATCTTCATATTAATAAGCAGCCCAGGGTTGCCATGTAGTCCATGTGCTGTGGTACTTTCATCTGAATTTTACGACCCAGTTAATCAGCGTCGGACCTGCATGATCGGTCTCGGAGGTCCTACTTCTGGATGGAGCTCTCATCTACTCCAAATCCAGACTGCTGGGACAAAGGCTTTTCAAAGCCAAACAGATTACATTTAAAGCAATAATTGTCTCTTTGAGAATGTCTGTTGTTACCCAGATGAGGATGGGCTCCCTTCTGAGTCTGGTTCCTCTCAAGGTTTCTTCCTCTTAAAACATCTTAGGGAGTTTTTCCTTGCCATTGTCGCCACTCAGTGTCTTGCTCAGTTGGGATAATTTCTCACTTTTACTGTGTATGTACTGTGTTTGTATTCATGTGAAGCTGCTTTGAGACAATGTCTATTGTAAAAAGCGCTATACAAATAAAATTGAATTGAATTGAATTGAATTGAAGTGTATTTACTTTTATTTAAAACCTGAAAGTGAATCCGGAGAGTTTTTAAATGAAATCACGATTGGACTAGAAAACTCTGAACAAATCTGGCAACCCGCATGGTGATAATGATGTAAAGACTCGCCCTCAAACCCACCCCCACCTCCACTTCCACCACCCTGTGATGCTGATGATGCTGATGATGATCTGTGGAGATCTGTAGGGGATGGGGATGGGGATGGGGATGGGGAGAGGAGGGAGGGGGGGGTGTTGTTAAGGTGGATGTGGACACACAGGAGCGCATTTAGGAGGAGTCTCGGCTTCCTCGCGTCTCACTTTTGATTTGACAAGTGAAGATTCGCGCTGCACATGACACACACGTAAGAGAAAGAGATTGCGCGTCTGAGTTCAGTCTGCGGGGATACAAACAAACAAACAAACAAACAAACAAACAAACAAACAAAGACGATAAACTATGGACAGGAGGACGAACTTTGGGGACGTTTTTCACAAAACTCTGAGCGTTTCGGGGAAAAAGATGGACTCGTTGCGCGCGCCGGGTGTCGAGCCGCCGTGCAGAGAGCACCAGTCTCCGCTCGGGTCTTTCGATCCGCCAGACTCGGACCCTCTTCAGGCTGTCGGGGGAGGAGTGGGGTCTCTCGGTCTCCCTGGTGGATCCATGCGGGCGCCGTATGGCGTTGGAGGCGAAGGTGCGAGCGGACAGAGCAGCGGCGGAGAGCAGAGTCCGGACGACGACAGCGACGACCGGTGCGAGATGATGCTCCTGGCGACGGCTCGAGACCCGAGGACGACTTCTGCAGCGGCGGGTGCGTCGGGCGCAAAGTGCGAGACAGGGAAGAAGAACCGGGAGCAGAAGATGCTGCGGCTCAACATCAACGCGCGCGAGCGGAGACGGATGCACGACCTGAACGACGCGCTGGACGAGCTGCGGGCGGTCATCCCTTACGCGCACAGTCCGTCCGTGCGCAAGCTCTCCAAGATCGCCACGCTGCTCCTCGCCAAGAACTACATCCTCATGCAGGCGCAGGCGCTGGAAGAGATGAGACGGCTCGTAGCGTACCTCAACCAGGGCCAGGCCGTGTCGCTTGCTCCGAGTCTGAGCGCGTACGAGCAGCCGCCCGCGTACCCCCCGTTCCCAGGCGGAGCCGCCGCGGCCTCCTCGTGCCCCGACAAATGTACCCTTTTCAACAGCGTCACCTCCAGTCTGTGTAAACAGTGTACCGACAAGCCTTAAAACACACTCACACACACACACACACACACACACACACACACACACACACACACACACACACACACACACTCCAAGAACGGATAGAACTTTTTCTACATCGACTAGGATTTCAGCAGCTTTGCCTCAGATCCAGCAGTTTGTTCGTTTCTTTTTCTTTTCTTTCTTCCTTTTTTTATTTTTTATTTTGTTCAGATACTTGACATCTATCTATGTGTGTGTGTGTGTGTGTGTGTGTGTGTGTGTGTGTGTGTGCGTGCGTGCCTGCGTGCGTGTGTGTGTATGTATATATAAAGTAAGTGCTGGTGCGAGTGAATTGAAAGCAAACAAAGTCTATGTGTGAGTGTTGAGAATGGACACTTTATGGAAATATGGACCCTAAACACAGTGAGCTGATCCGAACCGAACCGACCTGGCAACATGTGAGCATTACATTTACTTTGCCTGCACGTTTTATTTCGGGATTTCCTGCTTAATAGCTGTCCTGCAATAATAATAATAATAATAATAATAATAATAATAATAATAATAATAATAATAATAATAATAATAATAATAATGACGTTTTTTGCGTTTTGGTGATCAAGTCAAGTATGAGATGGAAAGCAAAGGAGCTGAAATTTGCAGAACTGATGAAGGACTTTTGTTTTTGTCACAGCGGATGTGTCACATTTCCACTGCAGCCTTGTTAGAGTCGCTTGAAGTTGACTTTGGATGTTGAAGTTGAAGTTCTAGGTCTATAAGACTTTCTGCTTCTTTCTTTTATGATCGATTCTTTTCTTCGACTCTCATCCAGCAGGCTGTGAATGAGATTTCGGGCTTGGGATTGTTGTCAGGTCAGCATGATGAGCACTGCAGATACCGTGCATCCGGGTCACTCTGACTGCACAGGGCCACTTGTGTATATATATGTTGATGTCCTGGAAAGAAAAAGAAAACCAACAAAAACAAACAAACAAAAAAAAAAGAAGCTTTATTAAAATATTTTGATCAAACTTATACTTCTTCGCCTGGTTGTTTGTTGTGAAAGAGTGTGAAGAGATGACAGACTGTGAAGTGGAGGATAAATACCTACAGACTCATGATGACAAAAAAAAAAAGAAATAATCATCTAAATATCTATATTATAGGCTACTGTGTATTATAAAGTCCTTATGAACATGCCGGCTTCCCTAAATCTACCCCAAGAGCCATCATAAGCTTCATTTATAATTAGGATTATTGTAACAATTTCCATGACGGTGTGTGTCAGCTGTTAATTGGAAAACAACGGAGTAGGAAAACTGTCGCGTGCAACCATTTAATGAAACGTATCGCTAAAGCAATTAAAAGCTCGCGCAGGTGATTAGGGAATGTAATTATTCACTGGTTTAATTGGGTGTGTTTAATCACGACATCACTGCTCCGTCTCTGAAGTCCGACACTATGTGGCAAGGGGGCAAGGGGGGGGGGTATAAATAAAAATAAGTAATAATAATAATAATAATAATAATAATAATAATAATAATAATAATAATAATAATAATAATAATATAGAAAGCTGAAACAAATGTTATTTGACTGAGTTTATTACTGAGAATATTTGCATTCAAATGTGCTGAGATGAAAATATAAACATGGATAATTCATAATATATGATGATTATTATTATTATTATTATTATTATTATTATTATTATGATTATTATGATTATTATTATTATGATTATTATTATGATGATGATGATGATTATTATTATTATTATTATTATTATTATTATTATTATTATTATTGGTGAATTTATTTCAGCTGGGTTCATTTGCTTTCTTAGTGGCCTTCTTAGTAAGATCGAGTTTCACAATATCAAAATGTTAACTTTATGTAAAAACAAACAAAAACAAAACAAAAAAAAAAAAACAACAATAACAAAAATAAACAGCTTCTTCCGGGAGTTATAAGACGACACGACACTAAGTACAAATTTATTGGATCATTTGTTTCCGGGTAGATAAGAGCTTTACCCATAGAGCTTCATTTGTACAAATCGAATTTATAAATATATATTTACATATTTAAATATTTCCAAGGCTCGTATTAGAAAGCTGGACATGTTAACGTCATGTCTGAACAGGAAGTGAAGGGGTGGGATTGAAATAATCATTATAATTTTAGACTTTTAAATGTGCAATTAAATGTGCAAACTCAAAATTGACTCAAAATTCATTCAAATTGACAAAACTGGGTTTTAAAATAAATAAACAAATAAATAAATAAAACCCCAACCCACTCATTTGGATGTTTTAATATATAATATTTTTAAATGATTAAAGACAAATATACATCGACAGTACTGTCACAATTTCTTTCAGCACCACGGAGAGCTCCTGTAGCTGTTTAACCCTTTAAAGCCCAGAATTATAACTCAGTTATTACTATATTACAGTAATTACAGTGAAACTAATTATAGACCGTAATTAGTGACGCGAGGAAGAAATGTAGACCTGGGGTTTCACATTTACACCTACAGGTTAAATAAACCCGTTTTTAATGAAATAAGATTTGCTAATCGTTTTTAACGTTAGAGGTCGATGCTTTAGCAGTTTCACTGCAGAAAACATACCACGACGGCCTCCGAATAACATCCTGATCGAGCAGGGATGTTTACAAATACATTATTCATTACTAATATAATGAAGTGAACAGCCAAACAAATTAGCAATCGTAAAAATGTAATAAAAAAATCCAAAATGTTCAAAAATATGATCAGTATTCATGGCTTTAATTACGCATCAGAGTCAGACGCCAGAAAATGATTTCACGAGAGTACCGCTCCACTTTCGCTAATGTGTCCACTCTGTTATTAGGCATTTAGACAACACTGATATTAGTCTGTCCTTTCTAATCCAGAACGCATCGCAGACGTGAAGACGAGCAGTCGAGTCGTTAACCAGGGCCAGCAGTAATCAGGCATCACTGGGCTGTGCTGGAATAAATATTGTCAGCAATTACTGTTTGGAGTACAACTGCTTTCCTGGTTTTCCACTTTTCCCACCATCGTCGCGCTGTTCGTGGCAATACTTTTGGCGAGCATTAAAAGAGAGAAGCTCAGTGATGAAGTTTAATTATACATGGCTCTGAAATGCATTATTTAATGCCGCAATTAGCCTACGCCAAAGGGTGTAATTCACCTGGGAGGTTACAAAGGATGAGCTGGGAGCGTAGGGTTCTTTTAAAGTATCGAAGGACAGTTCAAATGGAAAAGAAAAATGGAAAAGAAGCACTCATACGACGTTAAACCCGCAACCCACCAGCAATTCCATGAGCAACAGCAGTTTTATTTTATTATTCATGAAGCCTATAAAGCGTAATCTGTCTTTAAAGCGTCTATATGGATCCTCAGAGGTCATGAATACAAGTGCAAGATAAAACAAACAAACCAAAAAAAAAATGATAATAATAGGCGCTTTTCTCCAAGCCATAAAATATCCAATTTGCAATATCAAAACCCAACAGGACGCCAATTCGTAATAAAGATGTGGCGCAGTGTGAGGATGATAAACACAGGATACCGAGAGATAGACGTGCAAGTGGGGATCCGTCTTCTTCCATATCACGCCTACACCAAAAGCGTGGGAATCTTTCTCTTCGTGCGTGGCCTGCGCCTCCAACTGTCACAGGCTGTAATTCAAGAGTGGCAGCCATGACAGTTTCGACTATAAACACATGAGAGTAAAATGATCACATGGTCACGCTCCACGTGATCGAAGTAACTAGTGGTAATAAAATAAAACAACGTGATCCATCCATCCGTCCGTCCTTCCATCAATCCATCTGTCCATCCATCCATCCGTCCGTCTATCCGTCCGTCCATCCGTCCATCCATCCATCCATCCGTCCATCCATCCATCCATCCGTCCGTCCATCCATCCATCCATCCATCTGTCCATCCATCCATCCATCCGTCCGTCCGTCCGTCCGTCCATCCGTCCGTCCATCCATCCATCCATCTGTCCATCCATCCATCCATCCGTCCATCCGTCCGTCCGTCCGTCCATCCGTCCGTCCATCCGTCCGTCCATCCGTCCGTCAATCCATCCGTCCATCCATCTATCCATTCATCCATCTTCAACCGCTTACTCCTTTATAAGGGTCATGGGAAACCTGGAGTCTATCCCAGGAGGCATCGGGTACAAGGCGGGGTTACACCCTGGACAGAGTGCCAGTCCATCACAGGGCACAATCACATACACACTCACACACCCATTCATACACTACGGACACTTTAGACACGCCCATCAGCCTACCATGCATGTCTTTGGACTGGGGGAGGAAACCGGAGTACCCGGAGGAAACACACGGGGAGAACATGCAAACTCCGCACACACACACACACACACACACACACAGGGCCCCGCTGGGACTCGAACTAAAACAACGTGATGTTATTTTTAAAAAGGACGAATCATTTCCCAGATAGAGATGTTTATTTAAACATTCGTGGAAGGAGTCTCCAGTGTCAGTGAGCTTTCCGGCATGTCAAAGAGGTTTCTCAGGAGCCAGACAAGATTTTCTTGCCTTGTTAAGTAACATTCTACAACCTTAAGTGTAACTATAAATGGATAAAACAAAAATAAAAAATACATGATAAAATCAAAATCTATTTTTTAAGTTGTTTTTTTTCTAAAGTTCTTTCACCGGTTCACCACTTGATGTCATTTTGTATTAATGTTACATTTTCTGTGATGGATTTCAATGATGGTCCAACCTCAGAATCTTCCAGAAGGATTCCTTTGGCAGTGAAGTGTTTGACCTGAAAGCCTTTAAGGCGTGAGCTGGAGCTCTGTCTCTTGTATCTCACGGTCCGATAACGCAGAATTACAGGATGACCTTTCTGAGCATTGTCTCCGGTCAGCGTGGAGGAGATTAAACTCCTAATCCAACGCAAACACCAGGTTTTATATGATTATCTTGGACCTTTGGGAGACTTGAGATCACTTCAGTCCGTGTGGTCGAGCTCTAGAGCTGAGAGATTCCAGGTGGACATACAGTAACACGACAGGAAATAAATTTGGTGTATCATTTTGCCGTCGCGTGATTTCTATCACTTCTATGACTCACGGAAGCATAAGAAACATCCACATGGTGTAGTCTCAAGTTCAGATTTCCCAGCTGCCCCAGTGTGCATGTGGGGGGCGGCTGTGGCTCAGTCGGTAGAGCGGGTTGT
>JAFFST010055356.1:101225-105323 GCA_022414735.1 Noturus placidus
CACCACAACCCTGACCAGGAAAAAGTGCCTTCAAATGATTGATTGATTGATTGATTGATTGATTGATTCCCTCCATTCTCTTATTTTTACTCCGGAAAGACTTATTCATCTGCACCTCCTTAAAATATTTTAGCAATGTTAATATTACCCCCAGCAATGCACTAATACAGTGGTTCCCAAACTTTTCCAGGGCAAGGGCCCCCAAATGGCATTAACATGTGACCGAGGCCTTTAAAACACATTAAAAATACAGACTTCTGAATATATCCCCTTTTTTTATTAATAATTACATCTTATATATTTACATTACATTACATTAGGAATTGATTGTGTGTGTGTGTGTGTGTGTGTGGTTGTCTGAGAGTGAGAATTTATTTTTCACACCAAAATTGTTGACGGCCCCCCTGGCGCCCCCTGGCGGCCCCCACTTTGAAAGTAACATTTGATCTCTTTAATTAATCTGGTTCATGCCAGAAAAAGAATTAGCGCAGTGTGTGTGTGTAAATCACATGTGTAAGCTTCACGTGCGGTTACTAATTTCACGTGACGTTTCTGTCACGTGACATTTCTTTACTCCCCGACAGGTGATTTCTACGACTACATCATGTTATGCTCCGACTCTCGCTCAGCTCAGCCGGTCTGAGGCGCTGACAGAGATTGAAACATCTGATAAAAAGCTTAATCTAATAACTATAAGAGCAAGACAAGGCCACGTTACGTCCCATCTTCTGCCCGAAGACGTCGTTAAAATGAAACACTGACACGGAAAGCCGTGAAAAATGAAAATTAACACCAGTTATTAAAATGATTGGATTTGCAGAGAGCTAATTAAAAGATGTCAGGACGGTCGGCCGTGCAGAGGCCTGGCGGATGCTAATGAGGACCAATGGGCTTGTGCGTTGTAATTTCCAGCCTAATGAGGATGGCTTCAATGTAAAGTTTGGCGGAAGAAAGACTGGGGGGAGGGAAGCGACGCAATCACGGCCACCATTGTAATCTTTCTCATTATGCCCATTAAGAGACATGTTTTACAACCTTACCGAAAGCGCGGCCGGGCCGACGGAGTGGTGCGAAATTCAATTATCCTAAAGGCTTTCACAAAACAATAAAAACATTTTATTATTAGTCAATTAGCAGGAATGGTTAACGTCTGAAGGTCATCCACCCTTGTCTTGTCTTACGACTGGCCTTTTTGTTAAAGTAACCGAAGTCGTATATTTTATCATTGAAGCATCGGCTAGTCATAATACCGCCCGCTGGAAACGTTTGACGTTTAAGTGTCAGGTCACTAAGGCTGGTGGCTAACTCACTTTCGTTTGGGGCGCTTTTAAGTGAATTTGATTGGAGACAACAATCTCCATCTTGATTTTGGCTTGCTACCTCGGGTTATTAATATAGTACGATCTAAAAGGGAAGATATCAACATACACCCATATTTTACTAGCCATTGTATTTGGCGGGCATCATGGTGACACAGCGGGTAGGTTTTCCATCTCATAGCACCATACACTTTCGCGACGATGGCTTCGAGCTACAATTGCTATGATAGCTTGAGGACCGTTTGGCCCTCTAGCCTCGATCAGTGAACATATGATGACTTCAATGAAACAATTCAATACAATTCAATTCAATTTTATTTGTATAGCGCTTTTTACAACAGGCATTGTCTCAAAGCAGCTTTACAGGAATATAAACACAGTACACACACAGTAAAAGTGAGAAATTATCCCAACTGAGCAAGACACTGAGTGGAGACAATGGCAAGGAAAAACTCCCTAAGATGTTTAAGAGGAAGAAACCTTGAGAGGAACCAGACTCAGAAGGGAACCCATCCTCATCTGGGTCACAACAGACATTCTTAAAGAGACAATTATTGCTTTAAATGTAATCTGTTTGGCTTTGAAAAGCCTTTGTCCCAGCAGTCTGGATTTGGAGCAGATGAGAGCTCCATCCAGAGTAGGACCTCCAAACTTCTGTAAAGAACTTCCTGGTACCACAATTACACAACGACCATGTACAACCGCACAGTTATAGAAGGGAATTGTTTATAATCTGGTGTCACCTGTTGATCCCTTTTGAGTCTGGTTCCTTGCAAGATTTCTTCCTCATGACGTTTCAGAGACTTGTTCCTCACCCTGTTGCCTCTGGGTCGCTCATTAGGGATACATTTCTACATTTAAAAACGGATATCACGAATTGATATACTTCTGCTTTGTGACAATGTCCGTTGTGAAAAGTGCTACACGAATAACATTGTATTGAATTGAACTGAATGCTCCTTGGTTCAATCCTGGAGTTGTTCTCTCCATGGGGTTTCTTTGCATTCTACGCTTTTCCCAAAAGCATGGTAGTAGGTGGATGCTAGCGTGCTACTTGTGCTTGAACTATATGCAAAAACAAGACCATATTTCACTGCATTTTACGAACATTTATAGTTTTCAGTGGACGCTTTGTGGTTATGGCTCTGGGTAACTGATCAGAAGGTCAGGGGGTCAAGCACGCTGCCAAGCTGCCCACTGTTGAGTCATTGAGCAAGGCCCTTAACACTCTCTGCTCCAGGGGCACTGTATCATGGCTGACCCTGCACTCTGACCTGAACTTCCTGACATACTGGGGTATGAAGAAAAGAATTTCACTACGCTATGACCAATAAAGACCATCCATCTTCAATCGCTTCTCCATTACAGGGTCACGGGGAACCTGGAGCCTATCCTAGGAGGCATCGGGCACAAGGCGGGGTACACCCTGGATAGGGTGCCAGTCCATCGCAGGGCACAATCACATACACACTCACATTCATACACTACGGACACTTTAGACACGCCAATCAGCCTACCATGCATGTCTTTGGACTGGGGGAGGAAACCGGAGTACCCGGAGGAAACCCCCGACACAATAACAGTAATAAATAAATAACAGACACAATTAAAGTTTCTATCATTTATTAACAGAACGCTAGTTATTGACAGGTTAGCCTTCCCGATTTAAGCACCATGTTCATCATCATAATTAAGCCTGACGATAATGAGCCCGATTAAAAATAAACGATAGACATCAACCGCCTCTGAAATGGATTTGCTTTTAAATATTTAAAATACTCGCAAATCTAGAATGCATGTTTATGCAGTTGACCTTAAATAACCCTTGATGTTAAGCTAATAAGCATGACACACTGCCTTCGTTCTGTAGTGGAATTTAATTTACGTTAGCATTGCGTTTTACTCTGAATGACAAGCGTACGACTCGGAGCGCTGCTCGATCACGTTCTCGGAGGAGTGATTATACAGGATGCTCCATGAATTTTATATCTGTGCAAAGCAACACGGCCTTCAATCCGAGCACTGTGACACATCGCAACACATGGCGCTGACGCACGTCTGGACACGGATGATAGCACGCGCAACGTCAGAAAGTTTCTAGCTGGACGGTGTTTACGTAATGGTGCTCTCGTTAAAAAGAGTTCCACGGTTTACTGACAGTGATGTGCGCTGGAGGTGTGCGGAGATTTTCTTGGAGAGGTCAGGTCTCTGCGTCTTGGTGGATGGGCGTACGGTTTAACGTCTTCATCGAGCTGACGTGCACGTCCACTGTGCCAGCTTCACATGACAGTCACTGCCTCGTCACAGAGGACGCCGCAATCAGGAAAATCACCCGACTGTTTTCCGCGTGAACTGCTTTAAAGTGGAATAGCCGCGAGATGACAGTTCGTTTATCAGGTACTGTTGAAAAAGGTCAACGGTTTTAAATGCTTTTAACAGACAAGCATAAAGACAGATCACATCTCACAACTACGTCACCGAAAAAAACAGGGACGCTATAGAAGAATATCCACATTAGCACTATGGAAAAGAAGATTACGGTAAAGTTAGATAGCATTGTGGAATAGTAAGCTGTTGTTAGCTGGCATTATGGGATGCTAACGAGGAATCTAACAACAATTAGCATTGTGAAAAATGGGCGGCTGTGGCTCTGTCGGTAGAGCGGGTTGTCCACTAATCCACTAATCGTAGGGTTGGTGGTTCGAATTCCGGCCCGGGTGATCCCATGCCGAAGTTTCCTTGTGCAAGACACTGAACCCTAAGTTGCCCCCGATGGCAA
>JAFFST010055357.1:5171-10171 GCA_022414735.1 Noturus placidus
GGCCGGGATTCCAACCACCAACCCTACGATTAGTGGACAACCCGCTCTACCAACTGAGCCACAGCCACCCACACCTACTTTAAGGGTTATTAATTATTTATTTATTTATTTTTTACCAGAACTTCACAAAGGATCGTGCCAAAAAGTTCCTCTAGCACCTCTAAGTATCTACAGTATCTATAGCCCTACATCAATGGGTTTTCTTTCAGAATCACAATAGAACCATTATGAAGATAGTTCTTTTAAGAATCCAAAGACTCATTGAAGAACCCTGGGGATTGGTTATGCCAGATCCCACAATATTCAACATGTATTTTTTTTTATTATTATTTATTTATTTGTGTAGATTTGCTGCTATCATCAGACATCAAAAATCTTAAACTAAGCCTCCATCAGAGAGTGTACCTAGTTAAGAATACATAATTATCCAATGAAGCCTTAACCAACTTTAAAGAAACATTTAAGGTTTTTTGATTGTTTGGTTCTCTGAAAGAACCCTTAAAAGGTCCTATAGTGAACCCTGTGGTTCTCTATCAGACAGGGTTCCAAGTAGAACCATTGCTTGGAAGCTAAGAACACTTAATTATCCAGTGAACTTTGATAGACACCTTGAATAACTTTTTAGGGTTTGTTGAGCATCCTAAAAGCAAACATTAGAAATCATTGCCAGTAAAGGAGGTACTGTGTGGCCTTTAGGACTGTAAATCCCTAGGAAAGGGGCATGGCTTTGGTTCATGTCAGTCGCAGTAAAGTAGGTGTGGATTTGTCTCCTGTCAATCCCAATGATGGAGGCATGACATCAGTTCCTGTCAGCCTCAGTGAAGGAGGCATAACCTGTGAGTCTCAGATACAGGGAAGGAGGTGTGGGCTCAGCTCCTGTCAGTCCCATTGAAGAAGGAGTGGCCTCAGCTCCTGTCAGTTCCGTTGAAGAAGGAGTGGCCTCAGCTCCTGTCAGTTCCGTTGAAGAAGGAGTGGCCTCAGCTCCTGTCAGTCCCATTGAAGAAGGAGTGGCCTCAGCTCCTGTCAGTCCCATTGAAGAAGGAGTGGCCTCAGCTCCTGTCAGTCCCATTGAAGAAGGAGTGGCCTCAGCTCCTGTCAGTCCCATTGAAGAAGGAGTGGCCTCAGCTCCTGTCAGTCCCATTGAAGAAGGAGTGGCCTCAGCTCCTGTCAGTCCCATTGAAGAAGGAGTGGCCTCAGCTCCTGTCAGTCCCATTGAAGAAGGAGTGGCCTCAGCTCGTGTCAGTCCCATTGAAGAAGGAGTGGCCTCAGCTCATGTTAGTATTTATGAAGACCCCTGAACCTTTTACTTCCAAAAAAAGTGTGGCTTCTGATCCCACTAGGAAGGTATGGCCTTTGGTCGTGTCACCCTCAATAAAAACTTGCTTTCTATTGGCTCACACTTCAATTTAAAGTCCTCTAAGCTGAACTTGAAACAAAGCCTGCTAATTGTTCCTTATCCTGTGGCTGCACAGCTGAAGCTCTGTTCCGATGGCTGAAATGTTCGGAGATGAAATCCCAGGAGAACCACAGAGCTACTGTTGAGCTCCTGAGCAGGACCTTTAAACCTCAACCTGCTCATCTCTGTGCTTAGATTGGATTCACTCTCACTTGTAAATCATTTGGATTAAAAGGTAAAAAGGCCACAGAGTGGTTTGTAACATCACATTATTCAGTCCTTTCTCATTATTTTCACTATCCCAGCCCCTTTAATTACTCTGTCTCTGTTGAAGTGTTTGGATTTAGCCAAACAATTAACTTTACACTTTTAATCCTTTCAGTGGATCAGAGATGGGAAGTACGACGCACGGAAGTGAGGTGACGGAATAAATTGCACACGGGTCGGTCAGGTATCAATTAACTCACATGAATGGTTAGTTAACACTCTCTAATCACAGTGCTCATTCAGGAGCTCTCATTCTGCTTCATTATACTTGAATAAAGTATTAAAATTAATGTATCCATCCATCCATCTTCAACCGCTTACTCCTTTTCAGGGTCACAGGGGAACCTGGAGCCTATCCCAGGAGGCATGGGGCACAAGGCGGGTACACCCTGGACAGAGTGCCAGTCCATCACAGGGCACAATCACATACACACACACACACACACACACACCCATTCATACACTACGGACACTTTAGACACGCCAATCAGAGTACCATGCATGTCTTTGGACTGGGGGAGGAAACCGGAGTACCCGGAGGAAACCCCTGACACACGGGGAGAACATGCAAACTCAGTACACACATGGCCCCGGCGGGACTCGAACCCCAAACCCTGGAGGTGTGAGGCGGACGTGCTAACCACTAATCCACCGTGCGCCCCTAGAATTAATGTATACATTAATGTATATTAATGCATTCATTCTATTACATTCATGTTTCCATAGTAACAACTCATTTATGGATGGTATAAGACAATATGTGTTGTTGATATGGTGAGGTTTTTCTCATGTAAGGACATGTTTATGTAACCTGTATGGAAGGAGTCTCCAGTGTCAGTGCTTTATAACAATCAGAGGACAGGCTTTAGGATTTTTTTCTTGTCTTATTCATTTCAAGAGAGAGAAGACAGAAGCTGGTGAGGGAGTCGAGTGAGTATAACTCTTATAGTGTTGGCTCAACGGTTATGGCTCTGGGTTACTGATCAGAAGGTCAGGGTTCAAGCCTGAGCAAGCCAAGCTGCCTCAGTTGGGCCCTTGAGCAAGGCCCTTAACCCTGTCTGCTCCGTCCGTGGGCGCTGTATCTTGGCTGACCCTCTGCTCTGACCCATACTTCTTACCAAGCTGCGAAGAACAGAATTTCACTCTGCTGTAATGTATATGTGATAAAATAATCAAGTATGTCAGTAAAAAAAACAAATGATAAATGGATAAAACAGGCCCTGGTTCCTAAACATCCTGAACATAATTGCTGTCTATTCAAAAACACAAACACTTGATTCAAGACTTCAATCAGAAGGTCAATTGTTGAGTTGAACTCGTGGATTGTTTTAATATTCCAGTCAGCTTTAATTGTTCACTTATTTATCTGTTCTTAATTTGATAAGCTCCAGCATGTCGGAAACAGCCGAGCATACCTAATGAAGTAGTTTATATGCAAATGACGAGCACAAAATAAAGTTAAAGATCTTGAGGGATTGCAGTGCAAGAGCGCAGGCATCCAAATTGCCTGGATAGCACACGGCTGTGTTTTATCTCAGAGTTTGAGATGAGTGTGCATGCCAAGGATATTTATTTTTTTTTTCTTTGCTTATTTCACATAGACACTCACACATGCTCGAACACGTACCTGTGTCTTTGCTGGTTGCCGTTTCGAAAGTGATCAAAAGAGGCGCCATGTCCTTGAGCAGCTGCCCCTTAAGCCTCGCTCGATCTTTCTTGTTCATTTGATATCTCTGGTCATTTCACATTCCTCAGTTAAAGCAGTTTTCTCGCACGCTTTTAAGTGTGACTTGAGTCGCTTCCGTCCCCTTGAGTGACTTAACTGAAATTTAATTGCTGAGTGAGGTGAGTGCAACAAAATCTTGTTAAGAAGATTTTCTTTTTTAAAATATTCATTTTAAGCGAAAATGATCGAGCCATGATGGCATGAAAGCAGGACTTGTTATGTCCTCGTTCAGTCTACACAATCAATTCGGCTCTGAAATGCGAGATTTGACAGGAAGGAACTGCGCTAAGTGTTATGCCAATACAGACATGACGTGGAGAAAATAAATGACAAAAAGCAGTAAACAAAAGCACGGGAGGTTCACAGGTTGCAACATTATGTGTCACTGCTGGAATAATTGGGAAGCAGAGACAGCGACAGGATGTCGGTGCACAGTGGCAACAACCTATAATCAAAGTTAGAACCAAAAATAGTTAAGTAAGAACTAGGGTCTGTCTTAGAAGAAAGTCAGCTATTATGTAAGGAACACAACACTCTGTGCCATGTTGCTATAGGAAAATAATCAACTACAGAGTGGTGCAAGTGCAACTTATAATGACTTCTCCAGTTTCAAAATTATTCAACCCCCTGAATAGAATCCCTCAAAACAGCACGAGTATTCAGAACAGGTTTTGTCTCAAACACACCTGATACAATTAATCAAGGGCTTCATTAGTTGCACCAGGTGTGCTTGAGCTCGAACACATGAAATACCCGGACGGGGCAGAAAAAAGAAGCTATCGACGTCTGCAAGCAGATTTGTGAGAAGGCAGGTTGTGAAAAACCCTCGAGTGACTGTAAAAGACCTGCAGCAAGACTTGGTGTAACAGCACTGAGGTTTCAGTGAGCACAGTAAGGACCGTACTAAACACAGAAGCTTTCCACACCAGAACTCCAAGACGTTCACCACTACTGACCCAAACGCACAAGATAATTCACTCAACGTCATATAAATAATCCACAGAAGTTTGATTCTGTTCTGTGGAGCGGTGAAACTAAACTGGAACTTTTCTGCATGATGGATCAGCGGTATGTCTGGAGGAAGAAGAATGAAGAAAGAACACTCTGTCCACAGTAGAACATGGTGGAGGATCTGTGACGCTCTGAGGCTGCTTTGAATCCTCCAGCACTGGAAACCTGCAGCATGTGGAAGGAGAGATGGATTCATTGAAGTATCAGGAAATCCTAGGAGAAAACATCATGCCGTCTGTGAGGAAGCTGAAACTTGGGCGTCATCAGACCTTCCAACATGACAATAATCCCAAGCGTACCTTAAACTCCACCAAGGCTTGGTTGCAGAAGAAGTTCTGGAAGATTCTACAGGGCCATCACAGTCACCTGACTTGAAATCCATAGATAATCTCTGGTGGGATTTGAAGAAGACGGTTACAGCACGCAAACCCAAGAATATTACTGAACTGGACGCCATTGCTCATGAGGAACGGGAGAAGATTCCTCAGGAACTCTACATCTCATTTACAGAAGGTCATAACAGCTAAAGGAGCTCTAATAAGTACTAAAGACGCTCGCCATGAAGGGGGTGAATAATTTAGAGACTGGAGAAATCATCAT
>JAFFST010055357.1:15171-20539 GCA_022414735.1 Noturus placidus
GGAATGTAGTGAAAGCACTGGCTCTCATGTGGTTCAACTCGTGCACACAGAGCTAAATTCATCCCTCAGTATAAAAATGACCCAGTGTCCATCCCGAATGAAGTCCCTTAAGACTGCCATATTCTCACAAACAAGCTGAATGCAGTTCTTCCATCCAAATAAAGTGACTCAGTACGTCTGCAGGAGGACAACTGTAAAATAATAATAATAATAATAATAATAATAATAATAATAATAATAATAATAATAATAGTAAAAAAAAGTCCTCATTGACTGCTGAGATTGTTTGTGAGAGAGTGAGTTTACTAGCCAGCATCTGAGTAAAGATAAAGCACTTCTGTCTTCCGTGGAAAAAAAGGAGCTTAATTACGGTTGCATTCATATGCAATTCCCAAGTGGCTGTCTTTGCCATGCCCTTTATTGAAGACACGGTGAAAAGGAAGACTTCTGGCACTTTTGTCTTTTTGCCAACAACTGCACACCTTCCCACATGCATAACTAATAGATCAAGAAAAGAGAGCGAGGTGACGTGATGAAGAATTAAAAAAGAGAAAGGAGAACAGGAAAACAAATTCCATCTGTCCAAGTTCTGCCACCGGCTGTGGAGGAGGTGCCTTTCCCAACTCCAAAAAAGGTCAAACTTCCAGAAAGTTCTGTTCACGCTGAGAAAATGTCACAAAAATGTGTTTTGTTTAATATTGTAGTGTTGGGAAGGGGTTCGGAATACACAATCAATGTGTAATTCAGTGCAGTAACAGAATGCAAAACCGAGCGAAGACAGCAAAACAAAACAAGAAACTAATTTTGGACGTCAAACCCACCAGCTGCCTGCAGCACAGCGTGCACTGATAGAGGTTAAAGTTCAAGTTAAGCGTCTGAGTGCACGCTTTGTTCTCCTTGCTTTTCTCTCTGACAGATCGGACATGCGTTTGGGTCACGAGAAAAAAAAAAAAAAAAAAACTGTATGAAAATTTACATTTGAACGATGACCTCGAAGCCCTTGGCCTTGCAAGTTTGTGCTTTTAGTTTTACTCTAGTAAACATTTTGAAGAGGAGATATTCTGTAAACTGAGCATCAATAGTTTTCAAATCTTCTGGTTCCGAACAGCAAAACCAGAAACATATCCGAAAAACTAAAAGCAAAAATGCGACATCAAAATAAAAACATTTCCCAGCAAAAACAAAAATGCAGAAGAAAAAGAAAAAAAAATATTACACCATTCCTGGATCTGAGGTCAGAGAATTGATGGCTTTAATTAGGATCTGAGGAACTCGGGCTTTTTAGATATAAACAAGAGAATAATACACGTACACGAACACGAACACGTACACAAACACGAAGACGTACATGAACACGAACTCGAACACGAATACGAACACAAACATGAAGACGTACATGGACACGTACACGAACACGTACACGAACACGAACACGAAGACGTACATGAACACGAACTCGAACACGAATACGAACACAAACATTAAGACGTACATGAACACGAACTCGAACACGAATACGAACACAAACATTAAGACGTACATGGACATGAACTCGAACACGAATACGAACACAAACATGAAGACGTACATGGACATGAACTCGAACACGAACACGTACACAAACACGAAGACGTACATGGACACGTACACGAACACGTACACGAACACGAACACGAAGACGTACATGAACACGAACACCTACACAAAAACAAAGACGACACGAAGACGTACACGAACACGTACACGAACACGAACACGAACACGTACACAAACACGTACACAAACACGAACACGAACACGAACATGAAGACGTACATGAACACGAACACCTACACGAACACGAACACGTACACGAACACGTACACGAACACGAACACCTACACGAACATGAACACGAACACGTACACGAACACGTACACGAACACGAACACCTACACGAACACGTACACAAACACGAACACGTACATGAACACGAACACGTACACGAACACAAACATGTACACGAACACGAACACCTACACAAACACGAACACGAACACGAACACGTACACGAACACGAACACGTACAGGAACAAGTACACGAACACGAACACCTACACGAACACGAACACGAACACGAACACGAACACGTACACGAACACGAACACGTACACGAACACATACAAGAACACGAACACGAACATGTACATGAACACGAACACCTACACGAACACGAACACGAACACCTACACAAACACAAACACCTACACGAACACGAACACGTACACGAACACAAACACGAACACCTACACGAATACGAACACGAACACCTACACGAACACGAACACGTACAAGAACACGAACACCTACACGAACACGTGCACGTACACGAACACGAACACGAACACGTACACGAACACGAACACCTACACGAACACGTACAAGTACACGTACACGAACACGAACACGAACACGTACACGAACACGAACACCTACACGAATACGAACACAAACACCTACACGAGCACGAACATGTACACGAACACGAACACCTACATGTACACGTACACGTACAAGAACACGAACACCTACACGAACACGAACACAAACACCTACACGAACACGAACACAAACACCTACACGAACACGTACACGTACACGTACACGAACACGAACACGTACACGAACACAAACACGTACACGAACACGTACACGAACACGTACACGTACACGAACACGAACACGAATACGTACACGAACACGAACACGAACACCTACACGTACACGTACAAGAACACGAACACCTACATTAACACGAACACGTACACGAACACGTACACGAACACGTACAGGAACACGAACACGAACATATACACGAACACGAACACGTACACGAACACCTACATTAACACGAACACGTACACGAACAGGAACACGTACACGAACACATACACGAACACGAACACCTACACGAACACGTACACGAACACGAACACGTACACGAACACGTACACGAACACGAACACCTACACGAACACGAACACGAACACGAACACCTACATTAACACGAACACGTACACGAACACGAACACCTACACGAACACGAACACGTACACGAACACGAACACGTACACATACAAGAACACGAACACCTACACGTACAATAACACAAAGACATACACGAACACGTACACGTACAAGAACACGAACACGTACACGAACACGAAAACGAACACGTATAAGAACACGAACAAGAACACGAACACGTACACGAACATGAAGATGTACACGAACGCGAAGACGTACACGAACATGAACACTTACACGAACACGTACAAGAACACGTTCACGAACAAGAACACGAACACGTGTTCCAATCAGCCACGAGCATACAACGCTCAATAAGGTCCGCCCCTTTTTGTTTTGACTTGTTGTTGATGTGTTATTGAACTGCTGTCATGTCGTTGTGTTTCCTGATTTGTCATTGCGTTTTTTGTTCGTTAATGTATTTTGCACATTCAGGCTACCGTGAGCTTTGTGAGGTAAAACAATCGAGTTTACAAAGTCATTTAGCAGAGAGCCAAACACATGCGCCTTCTGAAACATAACAAACATCAAACATCGTCCTCCGTGACACTGCAGGTTTTCCACCGCATCCTGCTAATTTCATTTTCACCCACACACACTCATTAGAGCTCCACGGCCTGGTTTTGCACCGTAAAAAAACGGACCGACAGCTGGGACCTGCCGGAGTACTGCATTTTTCTCCTAAAACCCATCAGGCGTGACGTGGGCACCTGTCGGGGGAACAAAGAGGACCCCTGTGAGTTTAATCACCTCTAATGCAAGATTATCCAGGTGCCAGAGGACATAATCTCATCCCGAATACATCAGCTGTCAGCGGCTCTGCGGAGCATCGCCGCTCCCTCCCTCTCTCCGGATAAAACATCAGCTCTTAATTTTTGTGGAAGTCGCTTGGCTAGAAAATCGCAGCAGGCACTTTTCTACACGTTTTGATTTGCCAGGCATGAGGTGGTACCTCCTAGGGAACAGTTGAGCAAAATTCTAAATGAAAACTTCCAATATTTTGTGGACATTGTTGACAATTCTGAATCACTGACTTCTGACATCTGAGTAATCAAACCATTTTGGGACTAAATAATGGAGATCCAAATAGCAGAATTTCAGAATTTCGAATTAGCAGAATTTGGATCTGACTAGCAATCTTTAATAAACTAACAGAGCATTCCCGGATCCGAGGTCAGATAATTAATGGCTCTAATTAGGATCTGAGGAACTCTGGCTTTTTGGATATAAACAAGAGAATATTTTTTGAGTCTGTGTAGGATCTAAATAACAATTCTGGCTCTGAGTAATAAAGTCAAGAAAATTGTTGAAACTACTAAACTAGGAACTTTTGGATTTCAGTAACAGGGATCTTTTGTATCTGAGGTCAAGGCATTATTTGGACTAATGAACTAGGACATTTTGAATCTGAGTAACTACGGGATCTGTAATCACAAGCCTTTTGGATCTGAGGTCGGAGAATTGTTGCGAGTAAGACTGGGAATTTTTCAATATGAGTAAAATAGTCTTTTTGGATCTGAGGTCAGGAAAATTATCCATCCATCCATCCATCCATCCATCTTCTATACTGCTTATCCTTAACTCAGGGTCATGGGGAAAACTGAAGCCTATCCCAAGGATCATCGGGCACAAGGCGGGGTACAGCCTGGACAGGGTGCCAATCAGGAAAATTACTGAATCTAATAAACCAGGAATGTTTGGATCTGAGTAACATGGATATTTTAGTTCTGGGGTAGGGGGATGGTTTGTACTAGTAAACACGTAAATATTGGATCTGACTAACCAGGAATCTGACATCTGAGATTGGGGAAGTGTTGGAAGTCAATTTTTGAATCCAAGTAACCAGAGACTTTTGAAACATAGGTTAAGGAATTATTGGAATTAATAAATAATGAAATGTTGGATCTGAGTAACCAGGAAATGTTGTGATCTGAGGTTGGGGATTTGAGGTCAGAGAATTACTGGAATTTATAAACTAGGAACTTTTAGATTTGAGGTCGGGAATTACTGGAATTTATAAACGAGGAACCTTTGGATTTGAGGTCGGGAATTACTGGAATTTATAAACGAGGAACCTTTGGATTTGAGGTCAGGGAATTACTGGATTTTATAAACTAGGAACCTTTAGATTTGAGGTCAGGGAATTACTGGAATTTATAAACTAGGAACTTTTGAATTTGAGGTTGGGAATTACTGGAATTTATAAACTAGGAACTTTTGGATTTGAGGTCAGGAATTACTGGAATTTATAAACTAGGAACTTTTGGATTTGAGGTCAGGGAATTACTGGAATTTATAAACT
>JAFFST010055357.1:52117-66017 GCA_022414735.1 Noturus placidus
TGCAGTTGTTGCTGCTAAGGGTGGCCCAACCAGTTATTAGGTTTAGGGGGCAATCACTTTTTCACACAGGGCCATGATGGTTTGGATTTTTTTTCACCTTTAATAATAAACACCTTCATTTACAAATTGCATTTTGTGTTTACTTGTGTTGTCCTTGACTATTGTTTAAATTGGTTTGATGTTCCGAAACACTTAAGTGTGAAAAACATGGAAAGGAACAGGAAATGAGGAAGGGGGCAAACACTTTTTCACACCACTGTATAATTTAGTACATGTCATTCAGTACATGTCATTCAATATATATCATCCAGTATATATCGTCCTTTATATATCGTCCAGTATATATAATTCAGTACATGTCATTCAGTACATCTCATTCAATATATATCGTCCAGTATACATCGTCCAGTATATGTCGTTCAGTATATATAATTCAGTACATGTCGTTCAGTATACATCGTCCAGTATATATCATTCAGTATATATCGTTCAGTATATATAATTCAGTATATATAATTCAGTACATGTCATTCAGTACATGTCATTCAATATATATCATCCAGTATAAATCATCCAGTGTATATCGTTCAGTATATATAATTCAGTACATGTCATTCAGTATATATCATTCAGTATATATCATTCAGTATATATAATTCAGTATATATAATTCAGTATATATCATCCTGTATATATCATTCAGTATATATAATCCAGTATATGTCATTCAGTATATATAATTCAGTATATATAATCCAGTATATATCATCCTGTATATATCATTCAGTATATATAATTCAGTATATATAATCCAGTATATATCATCCTGTATATATCATTCAGTATATATAATTCAGTATATATAATTCAGTATATATAATCCAGTATATATCATCCTGTATATATCATTCAGTATATATAATTCAGTATATATAATTCAGTATATATCATCCTGTATATATCATTCAGTATATATAATTCAGTATATATCATTCAGTATATATAATTCAGTATATATCATTCAGTATATATAATTCAGTATATATAATTCAGTATATATCATTCAGTATATATAATTCAGTATATATAATTCAGTACATGTCATCCAGGATAAATACATCCAGCATGTTCAGTGAGTGAGCAAATCAATTATTTTGTATTTTAATGAATAAATTATATTTAATTGTAAGAGTTTCTCGTTTTATTCTTTCATGGTTTGTGGTATATAATCTCTCTCTCTCTCTCTCTCTCTCTCTCTCTCTGTCTGCCTGCCTATGTGTGTGTGTGTGTGTGTGTGTGTGTGTGTGTGTGCGCGTGTGTGTGTGTGTGTGTGTGTGTGTGAGCCCTGACCTCAGTCTCTCTCGAGTAGATCAGGGTCACACTGATGGCCACGCTGAAGCACCATTCAGGGCTCTTTTCTTTTTTTTTTCACCTTCACATCATTTTTATTCCTCTCTCTTAGAGTGGCTTCTCTTCTTTGGAGCATCTCTTCTACACATTTACCTGAGATTCACACTAAAGCTGAGATGCCAAGAGAACAGGTGCGACACACACACACACACACACACACACACACAGCTCAAAGATATACGAGCGTGTATGAGTGTGTTAGTGTAGTTAACATAGAGGAGAGGAGAAAAGCTACTACCTGCTCTCAGCGTGAGACCTACAGCTGCATCAGCCACCTGGCTCAGCTTTAACTGATGGAAAAACGTCTGGAGAGCTATAAAATACCAAAGCGACCTAAAAAGGAGACCTACGGCAAAACACCAGACAAAAACACGGACAAAAATCCATCCGAATTTCCCTTTCACTACAACTTTCACTTCAAATGTCACTCAGCCAAATAAAAACCCTGAAAAAAATGACCAGCATTTCACTGATAAATGAAAATATGTTCATTTCGACTACTTCATCATCTCACCTTCACATTTTCATTCAAAGATCGTCATAAAAACAAACAGTCTGCCGAAAAATACCTAAAACCTTGCCAGCTAAATCCAGTTTTAGATTCTGAGATTCAATCAGATTATTACTTGTCACAGTGAACAAGATGAATAAAATAATCTCGTGCCCGACTTCTATAGAAGACGTCAGGATAACGTCTGTTCTCCACGTCAGATTATATAACAAAGTTCCTCCATTAAAGATGAAAGTTTACAGAACATCACTGTGTACGACGCCTCTGACGTCATCTCTCAGCGTGATATGGATATCTTGAGCAGAAAACAGAAAAGCTGCTCAAACTGAGCTTGAGGTAATGATGAGAGGTTTTTTCTCTGTCTATTAGCATGTTTCACGTATGTTTAATCATGGCCACTCGCAGACTGGGTACAGTTCTGTGAAATTGCTGTCTTACTATTGGTGGATTTTAGCTGAGAATTTGAATCCGCACTTTGTAGAACTTTGTTGTCTGCCATCTTTGGTCTCAATGGCAGTAAATCAGCTGCCGATAATGTGAGCACATGACACGATGTATTCTAAGATCTCATACTATGACCTTTCACGACGTGTGCATCCAGTTTGTAAGTCCAGTTTAAAGGTGGTCGTGGTTTTTGGAAAGTTGTCATAGTGAAATGGGCGTTCAAAATGTCCGCCACGCCTCTGCGGCTTTGCATCATCATCAAAACAGAGAAAAGCGCTTACATGCTTCGTACGAACGATTTAAAAAAGATTTTGAAATTCATGTGATATCCCAAAATTTGAATAAAAATAAATATACGACGATGGCTAATGACATAGCTAATATAGCTACATAGCTAAAAGTCAGAACTGGTATTTCTTTAATATTTGTCAATAATGTTGTTGTTTTTTTCTTTTTCTTCTAGAATTAGATTGCATTATAAATGTAGAAGTAGGCGGGGCATCTATCAGTGGAATTGCAATGAAATCTTTAAACACTTTCTCACGTTACAACGCTAGAACGTTTTTTTTTTTAAGTCTTGAGATATTAGCTAAACAGAAACATTGTTTTTATTGATTTGCAGAACTATAGCTAGTCGGAACTGTCGTGTTTGACCTGGTGATGGGTTTTCCCGACCTGGCGCACGTTTACGATACGGCTGAGCCGATTCTGAACGAAAGCTGGTGGGAAATTCCATGCTGTTTACATATGTGGCTTTATTTTCATATCCAAACTGTCCAGCAGACGTGTCTCATATTTACACCTAGTGATTTTTCTAGAAAGGAAGTTGATTAAATGTGAAATTAATCTATGGGTTAATTAAAACTATGGGTTGTTGTTGTTGTTGTTGTTTTTTTTCAACCAATCAATACGCACTTTGGTTCTCTTACTCATCTCTTACTCGTGGTGATTTATCTAATCGTCATCATTGACAGTTAAAATTAGGTTTTTTGGGGGGTTGATAAGGATGATAAGGCCATATTGCTTTTCTTACTGGTGTCTTGTTTTTCATTGGGAAGAATGGCAAAGAGAGAGAGAGAGAGAGAGAGAGAGAGAGAGAAAGAGAGAGAGAGAGAAAGATGACCAGGTGATGATGCCCCTGAGCAAACTTGGCCAGACATATAAAATTAATGGTGTAATCTGGGCTATGGGGCAGATATGGCCTCCGTTTTGAGAGAAACAGAATGAACCTGGAACTTTCAGTGGAATCTCCTAAAGCTTCAATCAGGGAAGTTAAAGTGCACTGTGAGCGCCTGAGGGCTT
Organism: Noturus placidus; assembly: GCA_022414735.1. NCBI lineage: Eukaryota > Metazoa > Chordata > Actinopteri > Siluriformes > Ictaluridae > Noturus > Noturus placidus. The sequence goes on from JAFFST010055357.1 coordinate 55,785, forward strand.
TGCAGGCGGAGTTTAGTGCAAAAGTTCTCTTTGTCTGTATGAGGTCTTTCAGGCCTCATCTAGACGTACATGGATGTTTTTGAAAGCGTAGGCTTTTCTTTGTATTTTGGCTACATTGCATTGGGTCACTGAAAACCAAGCTTTTCAAAAGCACCCTCAAAGACATTTTACAGCATTTGCACAATTTTTGTGTAGATGGGAAAAAAAACAGATTGCCGTTGTGGTTACATACAGTGTTATCATGGCTGCTGAAGAGGTTGTTTCTTTTGTAGTTGACCAGTAAAAAATAAGTCATTGACTAGTCATGTTTTGGGGGGATGGTGGAGTTTGCAGGTTCTCGCTGTGCTTCAGTGGTTTCCTCCAGGACCTCCGGTTTCCTCCCCCAGACCAAAGACATGTATTGTTGGATAATTGGCATGTGTCAAATTATCCATAGTGTGTGAATCTGTGCGTCATTGTGCCTTGTGATGGATTAGCACCCCCTCAAGGTTGTGCCGAGTCCCTTGGGATAGGCCCCAGGCTCCCCGCGACCCTGTGTACTGTGGGATAAGTGGTATGGAAAATGGATGGATGGATGGATGGATGGATGGATGAATTAATTGGTGGGTGGATGGATGTATTGGTGAATGGATGGATGGATGGATTGATGTATTTGTGGGTGGGTGGGTGTTTGGATGGATGGATGGATTGGTGGATGGATGGATGGATTGATGGGTGGGTGTATTGGTAGACGGTAGTTGGACGGTAATTGGTAGTGGGATGTATTGGTGGATGGATGGATGGATGGATGGATGGATGGATGGATGGATGGATGGATGGATGGATAGATGGATGGATGTATTTGTGGGTGGGTGGGTGTTTGGATGGATTGGTGGATTGGTGGATGGATGGATTGGTGGATGTATGTATGTATGGATGGATGGATGGATGGATGGATGGATGGATGGATGGATGGATGTATTTGTGGGTGGGTGGGTGTTTGGATGGATGGATGGATGGATTGATGGATGGATGTATTTGTGGGTGGGTGGGTGGATTGGTGGATGGATGGATTGGTGGATGTATGGATGGATGGATGGATGGATGAATGGATGGATGGATGGATTGGTGGATGGATGGATTGGTGGATGTATGTATGTATGGATGGATGGATGGATGGATGGATGCATTGGTGGATGGATGGATGGATGGATGGATGGATGGATGGATGGATGGATGGATGTATTGGTGGATGGATGGATGGATGGATGGATGGATGGATGGATGGATGGATGGATGGATGGATTGGTGGATGGATGGATGGATTGGTGGATGGATGGATGTATTGGTGGATGGATAGATGGATGGATGGATGGATGGATTAATTGGTGGATGGATGTATTGGTGAATGGATGTATTGGTGGATGGATGGATGTATTGGTGGATGGATGGATGGATGGATGGATGGATGGATGGATGGATGGATGGATGGATGGATGGATTGGTGGATGGATGGATGGTGGATGGATGGATGGATGGATGGATGGATGGATGGATGGATGGATGGATGGATTGGTGGAAAGATGGATGGGTGGATTGGTGGATGGATGGATGTATGGATGTATTGGTGGATGGATGGATGCATTGGTGGATAGATCGATGGATGGATGGATGGATGGATTGGTGGATGGATTGATGGATTGGTGGATGGATGGATGGATGGATGGATGGATGGATGGATGGTCATCTTTTACAGTTAAATATCAACATGATTCAAAACCTGATTCCTATTTTTAGTGAAGTTAAATTCTGATAAACAAGAAGTCAACTTGTCAATCAACATCCATACACAGGCTCCAAAAGTAAATAAATCTGCTCAAAATTCATAACTTTGTATGCCATATCACACATATTATAAACATTTCACAAGACTGTACCGATTCTTAAAACAGACTCACATTTCTGCTGAAATCACTGATACTGGAACTGAGAGTGCACATCCTGGAAGCTTGTGTCCAAAAACAGAGTCCTCCTCATAGCTCAGTGTCCTTCTTGGGTGAAGATTATGAAGTCTACACCAGCATCTGGGAATTTATTTCCAGCATGTTCAACTCCAGCCATCCGAAAATGAGTCTCTAAACTAACCTGACTGGAACAGGGGAGTCATGTGGAACCTGGGGCTCCGAAAGCTCTTTTTCATCCAGTGCACATGATTTTATTTCAATTTTATTTATAACGACAAAAATAATTCTGGGCAGGAGTGAGATTAAAGCAGTCTCACACGGCACATTTACACTTCATACAATGTGAAATCCAAGTGATAACATTTTATTATAGAAAAAGAACATTTAAAAAGATGAGAATTTTGCCAGTACCAGAAAGTCCCATCTATCATTCATTCATTTGTTCATCTTTAGTAAGTGCTGTGTCCTGGTCAGGGCTGCGGTGAATCTGGAGTGTAACTCAGGAACACTGGGTTTGTAACATATCCGACTGAGGAGGAGAGCGAGGATCTGTGTGCAAAGGTCTTTATTAAAGATCAGGGCAAACAGAACAGGCAAAATCCAAAGATGAGCCAGGTCAGCAGTAAAGGTACAAAGGATAATCCAAAAGGGTAAACCAGAGAATAAAGCAAGGGTACGTACACTTTATGAATGGGTGTGTGAGTGTGTATACCCAGCCGTGTCACTGGCAGCAGCTACACGCCGGTCCCAAGCCCGGAGGTGTGGGGAAAGCAATGGAAAACTACCCCACTACTTCTGCCGAAATGCTTTGTGGATCACATCGATGAAATACGTGGAGAGTGATAACCCATAAAGTGACCGAAGGTCGGTCTCGACTAATCGGTGATAGAGAGAGAGAGACGTACACTTAGAGGCAAAGTACTCAATGATAAGTCTCAGAATTTTCTAAATGTAATGCTTGTAAGACTTCACACTGATTCGATCCATTCATTCCATCCATTTTCCATACCGCTTATCCTACACATGGTCGTGGGGAGCCTGGAACCTGTCCCAGGGAACTCGAGGCACAAATCAGGGGACACCCTGGATGGGGTATAAACCAATCACAGGGCACATTAGCACACCTATTCACACACTAAAGATGTGTATGTGCTACCTAAATAGTCCAAGTGTTGGAAAAGAAACAAAAGTAATGTAGAGGTCACACTGAAACTCTGGTGAAACTCACTGAAACTCTGGTCTTATCCTGAGGTCATGAGTGAACTGTGTGGCTTCATCTCTTCATTGGAAATATTTCCAGACCAACAAAGGGCTTTCTTTACAGTCTGCCTCACAGCACCACAGTGCTGACTAGTGTCTAGTCGAGTAGTCTACGCAACTCCTCAGCGAGGCCAGATATAAGTAATTCAACTCAACATATTCATGCCTTCATATCACTGCAAACCGGATATAGGGCTTTCATCTGCAGAGGAGCTGTGCCATGATTTACCCTGCACGGTCGGTGTTAATGCTAGACCACGGTTCATTTAGTAGTTATGTGTTCATTTCAACTGCTACTGAAGTCGCTACACTCATCACGATCACGCCGTCCTCCTTCAGCTGGTGGTTCACGCACCCGGCCGTGCAATCATCCCACCGCTCTCCAGAAACATGACATTTGAGTGCGCATTAGCACAGCAGAGCAAACACGGCAGCAGAATCAACACCGCAGCGTCTCGCTCAGCCCCAGAGGCCTTGCATAGAGATTATTAAATTTGCCCCTTTCCCACTCCGGCTTTCTAGCTTCCACGGCTGCTGTGTGCAGGAAGCACAAGGAGACGGCAGATTTGTTCCGTCTCTTTCATCTCAGAGCTCGGCTAATCCTGAGCGCTTTTAAAGGCAAGCGGTGGGAAGAAGCGATGGCTTTAATTGTGCATATGTTCCGTGGGCTACAAGCAGCGTGCCCTGGCACTCGTTTACCTCGCAACTACTCCCTCATTCTTTATTGGCTTTCCAATGTTCTAAAAAACAAAAACAAACGAGTGTTAGTAGAAAGTTAGACACAAGGGAAAGTGGACGCTAATCCAACAGTGTGTGTGTGTGTGTGTGTGTGTGTGTGTGTGTGTGTGTGTGTGTGTGTGTGTGAGAGAGAGATAAAGCATATGGTGCAGTTAGGCTCCTGTTTCTCCAACAGCATGGAAAATAAACATAATAGCATATTTTGAGAATCTGAGGAGATGATTACATGAAGAAGCTATAATTACTGTGTGAAGAGAGCCCACCATGGCACCTTAATGAAGTGGCATTAATTGGGTGAGTATCTACACACACACACACACACACACACACACACACTCCCACACACACACCTGAATACTAATGTTATAAAATTGTACACCATAATTTGAACAATTGTATTAATATCTTTATGTGTGTGTGTGTGTGTGTGTGTGTGTGTGTGTGTGTGTGTGTGTGTGTGTGTGTGTGTGTCTACTGGGTACAGTGTGTCACCATAAGCGTTAGCCTCAATAAGCACTTGGTAATTAAGCAGCTAAATTGAGAACAGTTGGATCTCTGGAATGAACGCATTGCTGTATTGCATTGTTTAGACATGCCAGATGTTAATGTTTCCCACGTACAGTAAGATGGGCTTTATGTTCCTTTCCGAGCGTTAATAAAATGAACCAGAGCATATGGATTTGACTGAAGTGCTAAGAATGAGACATTAATTTAGGTCATAATGTTGGATATTAGCGATATTAGCACACATGCACCGATTAATGTTTAAATTAATTAAATGACTTAAGAGTTCGCCGTGCATTCTAGATCTCGCTTAATGATATTCATTACTATATTTGCGAGACTGAATAACACAGAGGCCACGCCTCTTTCACTACAACTGCTAGGCTTAGTCTTAAAGATTAAATGATTATTGCTTTGAGGCAGATGTACACAAGATGGCTGCATGTCTTGGCAACATAGCACTTTGTCCCAAACCGCGTACTAGAACTTGATTTAACACTAATAGCAGATCACCTTCAGCTTTATTAAAAGTCTGTTTTGTGTAACTGTCTTAGTAATACTACGTGTCTAATAATACTGATTCATATATAGTTCTGTGCAAATGTCTGTACAGCAAGAGAAATACCGTAGAGCAAGGATGCCTTCAAATATAATGTATAATGAAACGAAATGTTTCTCCATTAAAAAAATACTATAAAGAGCAGTAAAGAGTAATAAATGAAACAAAGGCAAAATGAGGTGTACGTTTTATCGAGCATCTTACAGAACCAGGCACGGTTCTTCTGGAGACTTTGACGGGCGCTCTCGCTTCTTATCTACACAGGAAAATCCAGCAGACTTCATTGTGTTTTTGTCTGAAAAGTGTCTCTTACCGCTTAATATACTGCTTTCTTTACTGACATTTTACTGTAACATTTAATTTTATGCTGGAAAACTAATGTTTGGGAATCCAAAATGTCGTTGTACTGATTCGCCCGCCTCACACCTCCAGGGTCCAGGGTTCGAGTCCCGCCAGGGCCATGTGTGGGCGGAGTTTGCATGTTCTCCCCATGTGTCGGGGGTCTCCTCCGGGTACTCCGGTTTCCTCCCCCAGTCCAAACACATGCATGGTAGTCTGATGGGCGTGTCTAAAGTGTCCGTAGTGTATGAATGGGTGTGTGAGTGTGTATGTGATTGTGCCCTGTGATGGACTGGCACTCTGTCCAGGGTGTACCCCGCCTTGTGCCCCATGCTCCCTGGGATAGGCTCCAGGTTCCCCGTGACCCTGATAAAGGAGTAAGCAGTTGTAGATGGATGGATGGATGACTCGATAATGTAGAAGTCATAAAATAAAATATCTATAACAAAGTTTGTGCTAAAATGAATAAAATAGGGTGGTTAAAAACTTTTGCACAGTACTGTATAATAGCTTGATGTTTTCATTTTCTCACCATAGATTAGTTACAATCCTTGGCTTCAAACAAAGCACAGAGCTTAATGGTTGGCTTTGAAAGGTCAGCTGTCAACAGGCTTGCGATGCAAAAAGCTTTCCCAAAGCTCAAGTTCAAACCTTTCATTGCAAAATTCTAAATAGCAAAATACACACATAATTAAATGTATAAATAAATAAATAAATAAATAAATGCAACCCACAATAGTTTCACAAGTTTGCTGATGAAGCATGAGTTCATCCTCCTCCACATGGCCTTTATGTTTGAATATTAATTACGGTCAGAAGTCGTTCGCGGTCTGTTTTCATCACAACAAACTGCAATTAGTGCCAGGGTAGGATATCCATCCATCTTCAACCGCTTACTCCTTTTCAGGGTCACGGGGAACCTGGAGTCTATCCCAGGGAGCATCGGGCACAAGGCGGGGTTACACCCTGGACAGGTGCCAGTCCATTACAGGGCACAATCACATACACACTCACACACCCATTCATACACTACGGACACTTTAGACACGCCCATCAGACTACCATGCATGTCTTTGGACTGGGGGAGGAAACCGGAGTACCCGGAGGAAACCCCCGACACACGGGGAGAACATGCAAACTCCGCACACGCATGGCCCTGGCGGGACAGGGTAGGATAATTGTGCATAAATTAACACACCGGAAAACTCAAAAAAGTAGCTATGCTAACGCTAAAAATTCAAATTGTCCCCCAAACAATTAGATTAAATTGAAACTATGTATTTTCGATACGTTTACAAATTTAGTTCATTATTTGTTTCAAACCATGCTTATGTTTTTGTAATTTAACATAATACTGTCATAAAAGAAGCTACAGCATCCATTTTGTTTGGTTATGTATTCAACACAAATGATGAATCTGTGCAAAATGGAGGTATAATTTTAGTACAACCAGGGAGTAAACACAAGATTAAGGAGTGAGATGTTTTGGGTTTTTTTTGTAACCACAAGAATGTTATGACGTTACAGCTACCACCAGCACAGAGTTTATTATTTTCCTATAACCAGATGTTCCCAAAGTGTATTATTTATAGTTTTCCTACACCACATGAATGAGTGCTGAGTAATGAGTAATGAGTACATTTGCCTGTCAGGTTACGGAGAAACAGTAAAGCGTAAACTCTTCTGTCCTGGAAAACGTCTGGGTAATGCATGTAACCCTGTTTCCTGAGAAGGGAATGAGATGTGTGAGAAGCGCTCTCGTGCATGACTGGCATGTGAAGCTTGTGAGACATCACACCATGATCAGGTGATGTGGCAATTAAGCAAATCGCATAGATATAAAAACGGCACCTGTGAACCGTGCCATCTGCCTCTATTATCTGAAGCAAATACGCAATTCACAGGCATGCCCCAGTATGACAAAGGTATGCAACATGTCATTCCCTTCTCAAGGAACAGGGTTAAATGCATAACCCAGGAATTCCCTTTCAAATGGAACTCAACGATGCGTGACCTCCATGCTGTGGGAATCACAATACCCACTCTGTCATACTGAGGGTACGGCCTGTTAAAAAGATCCGAGCTGAGGGTCATTGCAAGACACTCGAGTCTGGGCTAGAACATATATCCAATCTTTAATGCTGAATGAATGTGTGTGGTGTAGACCACCCTGCCACAGCACACACATCATGAAAGGGTACCCCTTTGGACAAAGCCTTTGAGAAGGTGACCCCCATAATGGAATGAGCCCTTATGCCCAGAGGAATAGGGAGTCCACACATCTCATAAGCGATAGAGCTTGCTTCCACTGTTCAATTAGAGATGCTCTGCGTCAACACACCATCACCTCTACTGTCGCCGCCAAAGCTGACCAGCATCTGCTCCTGACTTACGCCACTGGCCGGAACAGTAGACGTAAGTACAGAGATCCCTTACTGGACACAGTAAGTGCAGTTTCTTTTGTTCCAGTGTGAGGAACAGAGGAGGGCAAAAAGCCTGCAACACTACTGTCAAGGCAGCAGACATAGGCACTATAGGAATATATCCAGCCTAGGATACAGGAGGGCTAAACCAGGGGCAAAGTCAAGGCAGGAAGGGCCAACAGAGAGAGCATGTAGATCTCCTTCTTGCTTGAGAGATGTCAGGTCCAGCAGAAGAGCTACCTTTCGAGTCAGTAGCTTCTCTCTAGGGCTCAAATGGGGCACCTGACAGACTTTCCAGCACCACAGAAAAGTTGCAGGAACGTATGTGTGGTCTGCAGATCGGCCTCATCCGCCTGACCCCACCTATAAACCTCAATGTTAGAGGATGTTGCCCCACAGAGGCTTCATCAAAAGGGGCGTGGAACCTTCTGACAAAAAAATTACATACATTCTTTGGGATAATAACAAAAAGCCTGACTGACTCTTTATCTCCATATTACATAAAACACTAACCGGCTCAACAAGTCCACCGTTTATTGACTGTTTATTAAGTGGTTTATGCATTTCTTCCTTATTCGCCAAGTCTGGAGTGAAAAAGGCTGACGGCTTGTGTGAAAGAGAAGTCGACATCATCCGGTGGAAATTACAGATGCAGAACGAAACAGTAATAACGACACAGATGGCTACCTTAATAGGCAAATCTATGCAGATTTTATTATCATATATTAAGATTGTGCGCTTCCACACATTTTTTTGTTATCATGTCTCTCTCTCTCTTGTCATGCACGAGGGTCAGCGTTGTCACGGTAATCAAATCATCCTCATTTAGCCAGAGGTAATCCTAAGATTCACACCCCATGGCTAAATTAAATCATTTCCTTCTTTGCCAACCTGCGGTAATTATGTACCGATGAATTATTCATAGGACGAGGGTGGAAATAATAATTTTTAATCAACTTTTAAGTTGATGAGAGATGGACAGCACAGACTGACTGTTCTGTGTGTGTGTGTATGTGTGTGTGTGTGTGTGTGTGTGTGTGTGTAGGAAGCATCATGTCCTACTTCCTCCCTCTACTTCAGCGGTGTGCTGTTGTCATGGTGATGTGTGCATGTGTCACCTTGGAGTTTGGTTTGCTCTGACTAATTTGGCTAATTAACAGTGTGACTGTGACTCTGTGGGATCTGTGTGCTTCTCTCTGAGGACACACGCACACACACACAGACACACACACACCAATGTAACTGTGTCTCGTGTGTATCTACATTACTGGATGTCCACCTGACACGAACGCTGATTGGTTGGCAAAGTTGTGAACCTGGAAACCTTTCTTCTGTGTATTTTATCAAGGATACATGTCATAGACAATAATACATGGTACACGTGCAGGGACTAACATCTGCTATAGACATTCTGGAGACATGAATGCTTTTTCCAGTCTTCAGCTTCCCATGTTGGTCCTCATTGTCGCCTCAGATTCCTGTTCTTGACTTACAGCAGTGGAAGCCTCAAGGTTCGACGTGTTCTGAGATGCATTTCAGCGCACTGTGGATGTAAAGTGTGGTTATTTGCATGACCGTAGCCTTCCTGTCAGCTGGAACCAGTCTGTCTGTTTTCCTCTGATTCTCTCGAATCAATAAAATGATGTTTTTTTGTTTTCCACACCATTCTACAGTGTACAGATTGTCTCTCTCTCTCTCTCTCTCCCTCTCTCTCCATCCCTCTCTCCCTCTCTCTCTCTCCCTCTCTCCAGCCCTCTCTCTCTCTCTCTCATGAGTAATATGAGTGTATAATATAAACCGCAATACTGCTGAGCTGAGGGTATGTGAGCTAATTCGTTTTTTTTTTTTAGTTTTTATTCGTTTAATCGATTATCATGGATTAAATCATGAGCTGCGTGTGGATTTAGTGTTTTAAGTTCATTACATATTTACTTACTTACTTAGTTTTAGTCGAATAATGAGGATACCATTTAAAATATTAACCCTCAATTAATATAAGTAAGATCCAATCGTACAGATAGACACCATTTTCATTCATTTAATACTGAATCGTAAATATTAAAGCGATACTGAAGTGAAAATGTACGATACGGAATGAAGAATTGATTCAGTAAAATATCGCAATACTCTACATACTAATCTAAGAAGTATTATTATCTTAGAGACTTCACTAATATTGGGGCGCACGGTGGCTTAGTGGTTAGCACGTCTGCCTCACACCTCCAGGGTCCAGGGTTCGAGTCTCGCCAGGGCCATATGTGGGCGGAGTTTGCATGTTCTCCCCGTGTGTCGGGGGTCTCCTCCGGGTACTCCGGTTCCCTCCCCCAGTCCAAAGACATGCATGGTAGGCTGATTGGCGTGTCTAAAGTGTCCGTAGTGTATGAATGTGTGTGTGAGTGTGTATGTGATTGTGCCCTGTGATGGACTGGCACTCTGTCCAGGGTGTAACCCCGCCTTGTGCCTGATG
>JAFFST010055358.1:3854-14843 GCA_022414735.1 Noturus placidus
CTCTCTCTGTCTCTCTCTCTGTCTCTCTCTCTCTCTCTCCCTCTCCCTCTCTCTCTCTCTCGCTCCTTCTCTCTCTCTCTCTCTCTCTCTCTCTGTCTCTCCCCCCTCTCTCTCTCTCTCTCACTCTCCTTCTCACTCTCTCTCTCTGTCTCTCTCTCTCTCTCTCTCTCTCCCTCTCCCTCTCTGTCTCTCTAGCTCTCCCTCTCTCTCTCATACACAGTAAAGTTTAATAAAACAAAATATGCATTGTGTTATGAAGGTATTCCTGAAATCTTACACTTGTACTGAGTGCATTGTTCTCTGTAGAGAATGTCGTAACGATGTGTTACATGATATGTGGAGTTTGTAATCCTTTGGCCTAAACACAAGATGATGTCACCTGGTTGTTGATGCATTGTGTACCTTTATCGGAATACCTAATAAAGCCTGACACAACAATAATAAGGAAGAGAAGTTACGTCTGCGCAGCGACTGTTTGTGTGGGTGTGGGTGTGGGTGTGGGCTTGGTGTGCGGGTCAGTATCTATGTAGGCAGTGTCTCATGGAGACAAATAAACAAGCCTGTGTGTTACAGTGATTTAATCACGAGTAAACAACGCGGAGTGGCTCAGATTTGACATATATATAGAAATCCTTTATATGAGCGAAAATATGTGGACATCTGACCATCACACCCATGTGTTTGTAAAAATGTGCTGTAAGAGGCCCAAAGACTGTTCTGGAACAATGATGCCCCTGTGCACAAAGCGAGCTCCATGAAGACACGGTGTGTGAAGGCTGGAAGAAGGTGGAAGAACTCGAGTGTCCTGACCTCAACAATTATCTGAACATTTTTGGATGACCTGGAACTGTACCCTCTTTACGCAATATCAGTGACTGACCTCGCAAATGCTCTTTGGAGCTCTTGGAGCAGAGCCACGCCCCGAAATCTAGTGGAACATCTTCCCAGAAATCTGGAGGTTATTAAAACAGTGAAGGAGGAGTTCATTGGGAATGGGACGCTCAACAACGCATATGAGTGTGATTGGGCCACATACTTAGTGCCATACAATTTGTACGTGTGTGTGTGTGTTTGTGTGTGTGTGTGTGTGTGTGTGTGAGTGTGTTTCATCATCGGTTTCACTGTATTGCAGTAATAACGCTCAGCGAAGCGAAACAGGTAGGCATTTGAAATCAGGTTATTCCAGTTGATGGAATGAATGATCCTAATGATAGTCCTTGTTTATGATACTGTGATTGAATCGAATGTAACTTTCCCTTGAAAATAGATCCTTTTAAAAATACCCAGTCTCGGAGATGCAAGTGGAGCACTTTGTATTCTATTCTGTTTCGACGTCACCACCCTGAAACCACAAACAACCGAGAGTTTCCTGGAAGGGCGTAATGTTTGTTGCACATTCGCATTATTGATACGGTTCAGAGATGGGTAGGTTGACGTATTATCATTCCCTACAATCGTAATCAAACTACAAAGCACATGTCGACAGCTGCAAATTGTTCAGCTACCAAACGGTAAAGACAGACAGGTTTTCGTTTTACGCGTTACCCCTACACACTAACCCTAACCCTACTTACAGACACTATTCTACATTATTTTGTGTTTTGGTGGAATGTGTATACGTGAAAATACACTCAGGTTTAATATAGAGGAGAGGCAAATGAAAGGAATAACTATCATAGAGTGTGTTGGAAAGGTGTCAGGCCATCGAGAGCCACCAGAACAGCATAGGACATAACCTATAACTCATAGCCAATAGCCTACAGCCCATAATACATAGTCCATAATCCATAGTCCATATCTAAAAACCTATAACCCATAGCGGATAACCCATAACCCATAACCCATAGCCTATAACCCACAAACCAAAGTAAATAACCCATATCTCATAGGGCAAAATCCATTGGGAATACTCAATACCCCATAACCCATAGCCAATAGACTATAATCCATAGCCAATAGCCCATTACCCCATAACCCACAGCCCAATTACCCATAACCCACAGCCCATTACCCATAACCCACAGCCCAATTACCCATAACCCACAGCCCATAACCCATAGCCCATAACCCATAGCCCATAACCCGTTACCCATAATCCACAGCCCATTACCCATAGCCCATAGCCCACAGCCCACAGCCCATAGCCCATTACCCATAGCCCATAACCCGTTACCCATAACCCACAGCCCATTACCCATAACCCACAGCCCATAACCCGTTACCCATAACCCACAGCCCATTACCCATAACCCACAGCCCATAACCCATAGCCCATAGCCCATTACCCATTTCCCATAACCCGTTACCCATAGCCCATATCCAGTTACCCATAATCCACAGCCCATTACCCATAGCCCATAGCCCACAGCCCACAGCCCATAGCCCATTACCCATAGCCCATAGCCCATAGCCCATAACCGGTTACTCATAACCCACAGCCCACTACCCATAATCCAAAGGCCATAACCTATAGCACATAACCCATAACCCAGAGCCCATGTAGTTACACATTGTCTTTCCTTTTATAACTGAATCATGAAACAATTCAAATACTTCCTATGGAAAGAGAAAATAGCTGAGGTTCAACAACAAGGTCCAAAGGTTCAGCTGACTGAAGTGCTTAATATTAACCTGAAGTCTCAGTCAACACAGTTTCTCCCAAGAATGTACCGGATCCCTGCGTACGGCTGCGTTTCTGGTATCTATACTCAAATTATTGACAGAGTTGACTTCCAGTTTATAAATGATTAAAGCTCAACATCACAGAGCTGGTCATGTGAGGTGAAGAACAGACCCATAGCAGGACCATGGTGTAATAAACAGAGGTACCAAGTAAACATGTGCCACGAGTCTCAATTCTTTTTATGAAGTCCTGTTCCTTTCTCGAGGTCCACTCTGTGTCACATGACCTCTTGGAAGGAAATCCAAGGAATCGAGTCAACATGACCGTACAGATCACGAGCACAGTTTAAAGGTCGGGTCGTGAGGAAACATCTTTGTTTGGTTTTTCTGTTGTAACATTTCAGCAGTGGTGTAAATATATTTATGCTTTATTCAGTCCGGCTCTTTCGCCTGCTCAAATAAATCAGCTTCCAAACCCGCTCGCTCTTGCCATCTTGTAGATCGTTAACCGGCGGGAATAATCTCGTCTAATCTGCGTCGTAGAGCTGCGGTGCGTTCTGGGACCACAAGGCCGGCGTTCGCACCACTTCTGGACTTCTCTGGATTTCTCATTAACACGACGTTGGACCTCGTTGGAAAATGGCGAGCAGGAAACAAAGTTGGGGTGGGGAGGGAGGGAGGGATAGAGCAAAACCTGATCATTACTAAAACCATGCTAGAAATAACAGCGCCCCCCGGTGAGGAATACAACGGAAATACAGCACCAACCAACGTATTAGCACCAGATCATCACGAATATGTCATTATGAACATATCCCCAGGGAGGAGCTCTTGTTTTCGTCGCGTACGGGTGACAACGGAAAACTATAATATGGGGTGGAGAACATCAAATATTACAGGGAAGAAACAAAACCCCAGCATGAGACATCTTTTGTCTGGACTTCTGCAGGGGTAAAGCAATATAATGATCCCCAAAAGCTGCAGGCTCACGTACTGTGCGAATTAAATAAGGAAATGCGTGAAACTGCCCTAAAGGCAGGGCTCATTTGTTCCGTTGTGACATGCATTTGACTTCTCCGTGTACTGCTACTCTTTTTGGCTAAAGTCATTCATGAGTTTCTATATTATGGTATGACCTGCCACTAAGGAATTTCAGAAACACGCCACGCTGGAAGAAAGAGGCGGGGAAAAAAAAGAAGACGAGTCTCTAATACACATCTAAAGGGTTGCATAGTGTCTGTCGTGTTAGGTCATGTGTCTCATCCGGATGTGATTTGGTATCAGGGGACGATGTAAAGGCTTTTCCGGTACGAGTTTCATCAAAAGAGTTCATAAAAGCGTATACGGCCTACACGCTGTAGAGAACCATACGAGCGGCTTGTGGAAATCGCGGGGGCGAGGAAATGAGAATCACACATGTTCCCTCATTCACCGCAGTGTTTAATTTGGATCCTGAGTGAATGAACCTTCACCCAAATCTGCGTGCTATTAATAAAAGGGATTGTGAGCAGGAGAAGGAGAGAAGCCCTCAGAAAGTCGGTCTGGTTAGTTTTGAATAGGCACATCCTTGTGTAGAAAACAAGTCCAGCGCTGTTTAATTAATCGGTTCAATCCGGTGTAGCTAGAAGAATAAAACCTGGATGTGTTTGAGGTCAGAACCCGAGCATGCTCGGGCCGACACTCAGGAATCTTGAATGGCGCCTGTACAAAACATAGAAACAAAAATAGCAACACTAATGTAAACGTCTGATGTGTATCGTATCTGAACAGCTAATAAGGCACCGGTGTGTCTACAAGCTTTTCTTGTGTGTAACGTCGGTTATTTTAGATGTTTTAGGGCGGCTGTGTCTCAGTTGGTAGAGCGGGTTGTCCACTAATCCACTAATCGTAGGGTTGGTGGTTGGAATCCCGGCCCGGGTGATCCCATGCCGAAGTGTCCTTGGGCAAGACACTGAACCCTAAGTTGCCCCCGATGGCAAGCTAGCACCTTGCATGCAGCTCTGCTACCATTGGTGTATGAGTGTGTAAGTCGCTTTGGATAAAAGCGTCTGCTAAATGAATAAAAATGTAAAAATGTAAAATGTTAGTATGATATTTAATGCGCAAAACCCAATACGTGATAAGAATATTGCTAACAGTACAACTGAAGAAAAGTCCGCGTCATCGACCGAGGTCACCATCCTTGTTCCTGGAGAGGTACGGTACCATCCTGAAGACTTTGGCCCTGTTTACACGCGTGCTTTTTCCTTTTAAAAAACGCTTAGCAGCTGCTACGGTTACACCTGCCGTCTACAAAACTCCAGCGTTGTCGACGGAGACTGAATTGCGAGCTTTGCCGGCTTTGTCGTCATACTTAGCAGCGTTCAATTCTGTATTTTATAATACACGCTCAAGAAGCGAGCTACGATTAGAGCGATCGCCAATAAATCTTGTTTCGAGTGGCGTAAGACCTACAGGAAACGCCGGTTTGGACTCGCAACTGACTTCCTGTTTGCACTTTTATGCGCGCATATGCACAGTGTGACGTCACAGTGTAACGGTCATGTGACATGCGTATCCGGTCGTGTAGCGTGGACGGAGACGCCGGCGTGGACGCGGATAAACAGGGCCTTTATCTCCAAGCATGATCGTACCCACCTGACCATCTAATCATTGCCTTAAGAAGTTCCTGATCTATTAAAACAAGTGGGTTAGATTGTGTGTGGAGATGAAACCTGCAGGAAGGTACTTTAGATCTTCATGAAGAGGCTTGGTGACCACTGGTGTAGATGCATAATAAGCGACTCTAAGAACTAGTTTCCTTTTCTAATAGAATGGATGCTCCTTAAGAAGGAACCCGATGAAAAACGTGGAACCTTTTGTGTCCTGGACATCATTTGGTGCAGGAACGCTTGGTGACATCTTCTAGGTCGTGTTGGGGGAAAAACACAATGTGATTTGAATCAGATGTGAGTTGAATCTAATGTACACGCTGTAGTTCCAGATCTTTCTCCTCAGATGAATCATATTTTTATCCTACAGTACTCCGGTGTTGTGAAGAATCTACACTTCCTTTTGGGCAGTGACTCATCCTAGGAGTAGATCTTAAGGTTGTTGAGGTTTCCATGAGAATTAGTCCCATATGCCTCGCTAATAACTTATACGTCTGCCTGCGTGTTTCTGGACTGTTCAGGGGAATCGGAGAACCCAGAGGAACCACGTTGAGAACATGAGGTCGTGATTGACACCATGACCTTGGAGCGGTAAAGTGGCAATACTACACCCGTTACTACAACCACCATCCTGTTCTCATTATCCACCTGATGTTATCGGAGCTAATGTAATTCCACGCAATGGAAATTACCCAGTTTACATCTGCAGCAACAGAAGAAATAAAAGTTTTTGCCCCCCTAAAAAAAAAAAACCCTAAGAAAACAGTGTATTCTCACAGAGCTGACACGAGGCATGCCTACACACATCCACAGTTATCACGTGATCTACTTTAAACGGTGGGGTGACATCTTTAACACACCGTCTTCCCTGAAAGCTGATCCTGTTGGTATAACTCCGATAACAATCCTCCCTCCGAGTGGAAATGATGTTATATTGTTTTGGTTTTGTTTTTTATCTTGTTATCTCAAGGAAGCAGTCCTACTGTACACTGCCGCAGTGCTATTGTTTTAAATACTGGTTTATTGAAGAGGAAAAAAATGTTCTCCAACACCAACTGTCCCTGCGTGAAAAACTAATTGCCCCTTTACTTGCTCAAGCAAATAATCAAAACAAATTTATCTGATCACCGTGTCACGCCATGGAGGTTAAGACGGATGCAATTCCAGTTAAGCGCTTTTATGAAGATTACAATGTAATTATAGGGCAAGGCAAAAGACACAAACAAAGACAGGAAGTGGTCAGGCGATCAGGCAAACATGTTGGAGCAGGTAAGGCTTAAATCAAGGTCAACGGAGTAGACAAAGTCAAAAACAAGGCTAGTAAACATTAGGTTAAGGCTGGGTACACACGTGAGATAACACCAACTGAGCGTAAGACTTCACAAAGACATTGTGTTTGAGAGTCTCTTTTATGTTTGGTGTGATTGTGAGTAGAATCGGGAACAGGTGTCTCTGATAAGTCCTCAGGTGACGGTGCCGTGACCGTGTGTTGTTTTGGGAGTTGTAGTCATTGGGCGTTTTTGTAGTTAGCGGTGCAGTCTGGGAAATGGAGTCGTAGAGCTTGCCATGACATGACACACTGGGGTCAAATTGTTGATTGCGGCCCCGTTGAGTCTAAACATCACTTAAATAGAGGCTTTCCAACAGTGTGAAGCAGGTTAATAGGTTTTGGTAAGCAACAATTCCAGAAGAGATTGGAAAGTCGTGGACTCCAGTGAAGCACACTTACATCCACATGGGAAAAAAAGTTAAAAAGGGGTTAATATTTAATATAAAAACTAGTCAGCTGACTGACATTCCTCAAATAGCGCATTGATGGCTCAACCAAAAAGCCACAACAGAACCCACGTAATCATCGAGATAATAAATGCCTCTCTTGGTTCATATCTTGCGTCAATGGTGATTCCACCATTAAAATTTGCAGGGCATAATGCTATCCATGGGAGTGTTGCAAGGAGAAGACCACTGGTCATCAAGAGGAACATAAACACTTGTCTCACTTTTGCAAAAAAAAAACAACAACACTTTGAAGAGCCTTATGTCTTATGGGATAATGTTCTGTGGAGCTTTCTGGAAGACATTGGTCCGGTTCCATCTACTGTAAAACTAAAACAATATTCTACAATAAGAAGATATTACCAACGGTCAAACATGGTGGTGGTAGATTGGTGGTGTGGGGATGAATTGCTTATTCAGGACCTGGACGACTTGCCCTAATAGATGGAAACTTAATTTCTGATCTCTACCGGGATATCCTGAAGGAGAATGTCTGGTCATCGGTATGTAAATGGCGCACTTATATAGCGCTTTTATCCAAAGTGCTTTACACTGTGTCTCATTCACCCATTCACACACACACTCACACACCAATGGTAGCAGAGCCGCCATACAAGGTGCTAACTTGCCATCGGGGGCAACTTGGGGTTCAGTGTCTTACCCAAGGACACTTCAGCATGTGGAGTCACGTAGGCCGGGAATCAAACCGCCAACCCTACGATTAGTGGATTAGTGGACAACCCGCTCTACCACCTGAGCCACAGCCGCCCGGTATATGATCTGAAGCTCAAACAAAACTAGGACATGCAGTGAGACAACAACCAGACGTCCACCTCTGAATGGCTCAAAAAGACATCAATTTATATTGATATAAAACCATATTCAAACCTCATGCTTAGACAAGTACTTCACGTTAGAATGCTCAAAAAATGAGTTGAAACATGTCTGCAAAGAAGAGTCAGCCAAGAGTCAGGCAGCTGCTTCTGACACATTTTAAGCTTAAAGTTAAAACACGTCTCAAAAAAGCTGGGACAGGGTGAACCAAAGGCTGTGGGGGAAAAAAGTGTTACTAAAAAAGAAACGCTTAGTTTTCCAGCCGTTTGTCGGCCCCGTCCCAACTTTTCTGAGACATGTCGTGGCATGTTAGGCTGATTGGCATGTCTAAAGTGTCTGTAGTGTATGAATGTGTGTGAGTGTGTGTGATTGTGCCCTGCGATGGACTGGCACTCTGTCCAAGGTGTACCCCGCCTTGTGCCCAATGCCTCCTGGGATAGGCTCCAGGTTCCCTCGTGACCCTGAAAAGGAGTAAGCGGTTGAAGATGGATGGATGGATGTCGTGGAGATCAAATAGAAAATCACCTTATTTTTGTTTTTCTTTAAATGCCCCATTTCCACAGTTTAAACATTTGTTCTCTGTTCTATTGTGAATAGCGTACGGGTTTATGATTTGTCGATCATTGCATTCTGTTTTTATTTACATTGTACACAGCGTCCCAACTTTTTTGGAATCGGGGTCATACTTAAATAAACCAAATGATCTTTCATTGAAAAAAAAAAAAACAACTTGCATTACATTTTGTTTGAGGATCTGAAACATTTTAGAGTGAACAATATTCAAAATAGAGGAAGTTATGAGGAGGCAAATACTTATTTATTTTTTTATTTTTTTACATCAGTATTTACTGTAAATGTTTCTTTACATTTTGTGGCAGTGTGAAATGTTCTCCTAGTCGCCAGTCATCCCGAGTCAAGCACATAATTTACTGGAAAGCATGGAAATGCAGCTTGCATCAGAAAAACAGAAGAAACTGAGAAGGGTGAGTTTTGTTTTTTATTCTCCATCGGAACATTTTCCCTGATTCACGCTGAGCTCATCACACACTTTGGGAAATATTCAATTCAATTCAATTCAATTCAATTTTATTTGTATAGCGCTTTTTACAATAGACATTGTCACAAAGCAGCTTTACAGGATTAGAAACACAGTACACACACAGTAAAAATGAGTAATTATCCCAAACTGAGAAAGACACTGAGTGGCGACAATGGCAAGGAAAAACTCCCTAAGATGTTTAAGAGGAAGAAACCTAGAGAGGAACCAGACTCAGAAGGGAACCCATCCTCATCTGGGTCACAACAGATATTCTGAGGGATTCCCTGAACACTACCAGAACACAGAATAGAACTTTATAATAAGGTTGTCGCATAAGTGTGCATCCCCCTTTCATAATCAGGACATGGCCTTCTTCCGAATGAACCAATCACATTTAATCTCGTATCATACAGCTGTCTTCGATGAAATTATTCAAGGTCATTAATCCAAAAGAATAAAAGACCAGCAGTTTAAGGATTTTCTTCACATCTCTTTTGTTTCATTCGATTGTTGACGCCATGGTCCTGCGAAGATCTGACAGAGCATGCGTGGTATCTCACGTGTTGGAAGGTATCAATCAGGAAAGGGGTGTGAAATAATTCCTAAAACGTGAGATGTTCCACGGAACGTTGTGAACAGGTCAAAAGACTGAGAGAACAGGACGTCCCTCAAATATTTACAAAAGGAGAAGACAGTAGCTTACAAGGGAGGCTGCCAAGAGACCTACAGCAACATTGAAGGCGCTGCAGTGGGCCGTGCACAGGACACGCCCTCACAATTTCATGGCTGTAGAATGTTTTTGCAAGAAAGCGTGGGAAACTATCGCCACGTCAAGATATGCCACGCTTTTTAGCCAAGAAGACTGAGTGGTGTAAAAAAAAAAAAATCAAAACATGCTTCAACTTCAGGGGTGTGCAAACTTACGCAACCAGGCTAAAATTGTTTCTAATTGTTTTTCAGGTAAAACGTGGGAAAAGTTCTGATTTATCTTAGTGTCGTTCTTGTACTTACACAAAACCTTGCTATTTTCACAGGGGTGCGTAAACTTTTTAGATAAACTCTATGCAGGTACAGTAGATCTTCTATAAGGAAGGCGCTACAATTTGCCAACAATTACAGGGCGTAATTGGGGCGGCGGTGGATCAGGTGGTAGAGCGGGTTGTCCACTAATCGTAGGGTTGGTGGTTCGATTCCCGGCCCATGTGACTCCACATGCCGAAGTGTCCTTGGGCAAGACACTGAACCCCAGGTTGCCCTCGATGGCAAGTTAGCGCCTTGCATGGCAGCTCTGCTCCCATTGGTGTGTGTGTGAGTGGGTGAATGAGACACAGTAAAGCGCTTTGTATAAAAGCGCTATATAAGTGCACCATTTACCATTTAAAATCCATCACTGTACATATTACAAGACTGTTTCCTGCAGGCTTCATTCAGAACTGCAATAAATACCCTGTCAGTGCGTCCCTTTTTATTTTTACGCCCAGCGTCCCTAGTGTTCCACATGATGAGTTTCGAAACAAAGATCCAGTCATGCAAGTGTCATTTATAGAAACAGAAAAACAGAAGTAAAAGGGTGTGTGGTTATTTTTTTGGGTTTATTGCCGCCGTCCCAACACACACACACATACACACACACGCACGCACACACACACACACGCACGCACTCACCCCCTCCTGAATATTTTCCACTCAGTATGATGAAGCATATTCTCTGCTGAGTTCTCAGGATCTCAGAAAATACTGGGAGACTCCCTGAATGAAAGAAAAGTCCCACCGCTAGCACAAGCATCCAGACAGTCGAGTGTGTGCTTTTCAGTGGCATGGGTGTTCCAACAGAAATGCCTGGACATTTTTATACAGTGCCTTGCGAAAGTATTCGGCCCCCTTGAACTGTTCGACCTTTTGCCACGTTTCAGGCCTCAAACATAAAGATATAAAACTGTCATTTTTTGTGAAGAATCAACAACAGGTGGGACACAATCATGAAGTGGAACCACATTTATTGGATATTTCAAACTTTTTCAACAAATAAAAAACTGAAAAATTGGGCGAGCAAAATTATTCAGCCCC
>JAFFST010055359.1:41195-51511 GCA_022414735.1 Noturus placidus
ATATATATATATATATATATATATATATATCTGTGTGTGTGTGTGTGTGTGTGTGTGTGTGTGTGTGGGTGTGTGTGTTATTTGAACATTTTCAAAACTTTCCTAAAGACCGCAATTACACCACTGCAATTACACCACTGACCACTAGGGGTCCCCAGCCTGGGATCTATCAGAGCCTTATCTTCACTTGTTTGTGGAAGTGTATGAACAAAGCTGATTTCTCTGACCTCAGAAAAAGAGTTATTGAAGCTCATCATTTGGGATTATGGTACAAAGCCAGCTCTAAAAAGTTTGGACTCCACCAATCCACAGTCAGACAGATTGCTTAAAAATGGAGGAAGCTTAAGTTGATTGTTACCCTCCCCAGGAGTGGTCAACCAAAGATCACTCCAAGAGCAAAACGTGTAATAGTCCAGGAGGTCACAAAGGAACCCATGGTAACTACAGCTACATGCCTCTCTCACATTGGCTAAAGATAATGATCATTAGTTGCAGTTATGGCTGCACAAGCGGGTCAAATGTATATGAAGTTCACACCTCTTGCAATGAAAAGAAACCACCAAAACTAACCTTGTAGTTTGTTCTTCAAAGCGGCCTTTGAACTTGCGTAGAGCAATTTCTTTTTTATGGATGCATTATCTGGAGCCCTACATAAAAAGTTACATTTTATTGGGCTTAAACAATTACAAAATCAGCAAAATGTAAATATGCATGTCCATATACAGGTTGTATAAGCATGTATGCATTTTATACAGTTATCATTTTTGCAGTTATCCAATCAGCCAATCATGTGCCAGCAGCACAATGCATAAAACAATGCAGATATGGACCAGGAACTTCAGTTAATGTTCACATCAAACATCAGAATGGAGAAAAATGTGATCTCTGTGACTTAAACCATCGCATGGTTGTTGGTGACAGACAGGCTAATTTGAGTATTTCAGAAGCTGCTGATCTCCTGGGAATTTCACATACTCTTTCATACATAATTTACAGATAATGGTGTGAAAAACAACTGAAGCTCTTGACCTGAATCTGCATGTGCTGCTGCCACTTGATTGGCTGATTGGATAACTGCATAAATGAGCAGATGTACAGGTGTTCCTATTAAAGTCGATGATGAGTGTATATGCTGATATATATGAATCAAATTATGATAAGAGAGAGCGAGAGAGAGAGAGAGAGAGAGAGAGAGAGAGAGAGAGAAAGAGAAAGAGAAAGACAGCGTGCGCTGGCAGAGTTTGCTAGACATGCACATATGAAAGCACACACACCATGGAGCGTGAACTTGATTTTGATTGAATGAAAGTTTAAGGGGAAAGCTGCGAGCTTGGGATGGACCTGTGAGATGGACCTGAGTTGCCTTGTTTCTAGTGAGTTATAGCAAAAGCAAAAGCAAAAGCACAGACTGAATAAATGCAAGCCCGGAGCGCGGCTAAAATTTCACATGCTAGGTCTTCCTCCACAACCTCAGACACCGGCTTCTACAGGATGATATGCAAATTAAACCAGTTGTTGACTTGACTGGAGAAAATATTTAGTATACTCTGCAACATAATCACTGATTTTTTTTTAATGAGAACAAAATATAATTAACATTCCAACACTGAATGCAATGTATATTTATTGTGTTGTCTATTTAAATTTAAATAAAATGCTCTATCTATCTATTTATCTATCTATAATGATAGATAGATAAATAGGTATATCTGGACCATAATCACTTTGCTTTTTTAAAATGAGAATAAGATATAATTAACATTCCCAGTAAATGGAATTTATACTAATCAGCCATACCATTAAAATCACTGACAGGTGAAGTGAATAATATTTGATTATCTTGTTACAGTGGCACCTGTCAAGGGGTGGGAAATATTAGGCAGCAACTGAACAGTCACGTCTTGAAGTTGATGTGTTGGAACCCAGAACAATGGGCAAGATTAAGGATCTGAGTGACTTTGACAAGGGCCAAATTGTGATAGCTAGGTCTTCTGAGATGTTCCTGGTATACAGTGGTTAGCACCTACCGCAAGTGGTCCAAGGAAGGACAACCGGTGAACCGGTGACAGGGTCATGGGCACACCAGGCTCATTGATGTGCGTGATGAGCAAAGACAAGCCTGTCTGGTCCGATCCCACAAAAGAGCTACTGTAGCACAAACTGCTGAAAAAGTTAATGCTGGCTATGATAGAAAGGTGTTAGAAAATACAGTGCATTGCAGCTTGCATCTCAGACCAGTCAAAGTGCCCATGTTGACCCATGTCCACTGCAGAAAGAGCCTACAGTGGGCATATGATCATCAGAACTAAACCATGGAGCAATAGAAGGTGACCAGGTCTGATAAATCATGTTTTCTTTTACATCATGTAGATGGCCAGTTGCATGTTTGTCACTTACCTGGGGAAGAGATAGCACCAGGATTAACTATGCCATTAAGGCAATGTGGCAGAGGCAGGGTGATGCTTTCAGCAATGTTCTTCTGGGAAACCTTGGGTCTTGGCATTCACTTGAATGTTACTTTGACTTTTTAGGTACCACCTACCTAAAAATTGTTGCAGACACTCCTTCATGGCAGCAGTATTCCCTAATGGCAGCGGCCTCTTTCAATAGGATAATGCTCCCTGTCACAATGCAAAAATTGCTCAGGAATGATATGAGGAACATGACAAAGAGTTCAAGGTGTTGACTTGCCCTCCAAATTCCCTGATCTCAATCCAATTGAGCATCTGTGAGATGTGCTGGACAAACAAGTCCAATCCAGGGAGGTCCCACTGTACAACTTACAGGAATTAAAAGATCTTCTGCTAATATCTTGGTGTCAGATAACACAGCACACCTTCAGGGTTAGGGTTAGGGTTGTGGATTTATGCCTCAATGGGTCAGAGCTGTTTTGGTGGCACATAGGTAACCTACAAAATATTAGGCAGATGTTTTTAATGTTATGGCTGATCTGCATATATTTACAGTATTGTCTATCCATCCATCTTCAACTGCTTACTCCTTTTCAGGGTCACGGGGGAACCTGGAGCCTATCCCAGGGAGCATCGGGCACAAGGCAAGGTTAATTAAATTTAATTTAAATTAAATTTAAACTAAAATTAAACTAAAATTAAACTAATTAAATTTAAATAAAAGTATTTCTCCTATCTACTGTATCTTTTTCTCTCTCTTTCTCTCTCTCTCTCTCTCTTTATATATATATATATATATATATATATATATATATATATATATATATATATCAGCCTCACCTAATTACTTAAGCCTATTATTATGTAATGTTATGTCAACATTTGTTGATATAGTTCTCCAATAGAAAGAGACATTTTTCATGGTACAAAGGTCAAAGAAAATGTTCAGCCTTCAGTCAAGTGCACCTCTTGCAGGAGATACAATAAATTTTGTATGATGAATATTGGTGACCAGAACTGATCTTTCAGATCTGGTGATTTTAATAGCTAGGCATAAAAAAAGTGCAACAGTAATGTAGTTAATGTTTAGTCGATTTTTTTTCATTCCTGAAAAGCATGTCTGCATTTAAAAAGAAAAAAAAGAAGGGGTAGAATTTTCTGCAGTGCTTGGAATGTGAGGAGTTAAAACAGAAGTGTGTGTGTATCAATTATTATGATCAATGAAAGTGAAAAGTAAGTAGTTAATATCATGTGCACAGTATAGTGGTGGGGAGGAGAGTGTTAAAGTGTTAATTATGTACCACATGATGAAGACCAGGTCCTCCTTTTGACTATCCTTGGTCTCATATTTGCAGTCATACAGGGCGTAGCAACAGTCCGTCAGAGGCAGCATGCTGACAATCTTTTCAAAGACATTTTTTTCATTCACAAGGTCTTTGACCTTCAGTGTGGATTTGTGGTCCACGACTATGCTCTTCTGGTCTTCACTTAAGCGCATTATTATTAGTTTAAACCTCTCCTTTTGCTCACTACCTTGATAGCGGACTCTAATTTCATCATAGCACTTGATTACCTCATCACTTACAGCCACCCCAGAAGCCTGGAAAGAAAAGAAAGAGACATTTAATAAAAAAAAATATTTTATGTGAAAAGTACAAACAGGTAAGTTGCATCTTTTCCCAAACTGGAATATTATCAGTAGGGAACTTAAAACAGAAATAAAGTTAGCACAGACTAGAATGTAAATTCTTTCTGCATTGCACATTTCACCAAATGGTCACAACCTGACCAATCTGAAAAACAAATGAAAGCATACAACCCTTTCTCTGTGTCACAATCCAATTTCTCTTTAGTACATAATAGACAAAGGCTCCACCATTATTTTAAAGAAGAAACTTGTATGGAACAAGTTTGGCTTGTTCTTCAAAACAGCCTGTTTAATCAATTTATTACAGCTTTATTAAAGTTCATACATATGAAAAAGGTGGTTTAAAAAAAATAAAAAACTGAATATGCTAAAGAGTTTACAATAATATGTTAGGTTTATTCAATTTACAACAAAATTATCAAATTAAAGCTGAGGAAAAACAAGGCTGTGGAACCTCAAAAAATGTTCTTCAAAATTCAAAATTTTAAAGATAAGAAAAATCATCTTTAATGAGTAGATGTGTGTAAACAAATTTAATTATATTTATTGATTTATTTATTTTACATCAAGAGAGTGGTAAGTCTTTAGTTGCACATTCCTTTTTACTGAGAACACATCAGCACTAGCAGACAGGCACACCTTAACTCACCCATGTAAATGCAGCTCATTTAAACCTCATTATACCATGCAATACCTCAAATATATTCTCTATTCGGAAAAAATTCAACAAATTCTTATTTAGGTTACCACTGCTTTTAAGACCACATAACATCAATTGTTTGACATTTCACTGCCAGCGTGTTTTTATCAAGAATCATGCTAAAAATAAATTATGTGGGGAAAAATACTACTCACCATGTCTAACAATCCTTCTTTTGGAGGGACGTACTGAGAAAATGAGTGGCTGCTGCAAATGGAAAAGTGGTGGATAGTGAGAAAATGAAGAGTTGAAGGAGCTCGTGAACAGATGAACACACCCACTTTAGACTCCTCAAAGTGTTTATGCCTGCAAATGGATGATAGCCTGAGGAAAAAATTTAACTTCCGTACATTTAGAATTAATTGAATATTCTAAATGAATCCAAATCTTAACTAATTTTCTATCTAGATAAATATATTGTCTGTTTATGATAAGGGATAAATATGTAATTTTATACAACAATTGAGTTTACAGGTAAGGATTTCCACAGAAAAATAATTGCTAATAAAGTGTAGCAGCATAATAAAAACACCTCCCACATAAGGAAAGCCAAATACAGGTAGGTTTTAGACAAGAGAAACACAGACATATCCTTATTTGGAAACAGAGGCAGAAATAAAGTTGGAAAGTAAGGAAGATCAAAATGTGCATGGTTAGCATTATGAAACTGAGATGTTTACAGAACAACAAATGTCTATTATTATAGTGTAAATTGAGGATTGGTGTCCATGTTAAATCATGTTTACTTGTTTCATTTGATTGCTGATTTCAAAAGGATTGTTTTGTAACTTTAGAAGCTATATTTGTGTGTTATTGAACAACTACTATGTATATATATATATATATATATATATATATATATATATATATATATATATATATATATATATATGAAACAGTGTAATAACATTTGATAAGCTTTTCTGATAACATAACATTGTCTTATTGATTCAATTTACATTGGTAGGCTGTTTGCTCATGTTCAAGGGTGTAGAATGTGCAGGTGAGCATGCTAAGACTGGTTCTTTTTGGCTCAGAAATTTGGCACAGGTGCATTCCTGATGATGTATCTTTGGGTGGAGGAGGAGATGTTTTGTTAAGATACATCAACAAGAAGTACTTCATTAGGTGTTGAAGGCTAAATGGTCAGGCCTGGATACTTAAAACAATTTCAAAACATTTCCTATCAGAGTTGTACAACAAAAGTGTAAAATAAAAGAACTCATCGGTCATTCCATCACAAGTGGTCAAATCAGATAGCGTGACAGTTTTCATTTTCCCTACATTTTTTTTTATTTTACTTGGTTGAACAGAATCAGCAATCTTTGTGTCATGGCACACAGCAAATTTTGATTATACAGCTGTTCATGAAAATCTCAATATCTTGGCTCAATATGGGCCAAGCTCCTTGGAATATTGGATCATTTTCCTCAATTAATAAATAACCAAGTTCTCTTTGTCTACTTTTATGGCAAACATCTGATGATGTTTTAGGTCATGCAGATATATAGAAATACATTGATGGAAAAAAGTATTTTGGGGTTTATGGGGATGGTGTTCTTGGGGTCATAGGCAGTATTCCTCATCCTCCAAACACGGCGAGTTGAGTTGATGCCAAAGAGCTCCATTTTGGTCTCATCTGACCACCAGAGGACAACTGGGTGAAAGTGTTGTGGTCAGATGAGACCAAAATGGAGCTCTTTGGCATCAACTCAAATCGCCGTGTTTGGAGGAGGAGGAATGCTTCTTATGACCCTAAGTACACCATCCCCACCATCAAACATGGAGGTGGAAACATTATGCTTTGGGGGTGTTTTTCTGCTAAGGGGACAGGACAACTTCACCGCATCAAAGGGACGATGGACAAGGCCATGTACCGTCAAATCTTGGGTGAGAACCTCCTTCTCTCAGCCAGGGCATTGAAAATAACAAGTAATTACTAAGTCATTAACAAGTACTAAGTCATGTTTTGCAGAGGGGTCAAATACATATTTCCCTCATTAAAATGCAAATCAATTTATAACATTTTTGACATGAGTTTTTCTGGATTTTTTTGTTGTTATTCTGTCTCTCACTGTTCAAATAAACCTACCATTAAAATTATAGACTGATCATTTCTTTGTTAGTGGGCAAACGTACATAATCAGCAGGGGATCAAATACTTTTTCCCTTACTGTATCTAACATCACAAACTTTCAAGCACCATTGTATAAAACTTATTTCTCTCAAAATTTCAGGTTCGTATCTGATCCCCCACCAGAGAAATTCAACCCAAAAGTGAGGGAATTTTTTTTTTAAATGCCACTTTCTCACCCCCATAAAAATTAAGTTAAGTCTCAAACCTGAAATGGTCTGCATGCACACTATACTTGCCAAGGTATCCCCTAAAAATAAGACTGAGACTCGAAGCCTTCCTATTATAAACTGACCCTAAATATGGAACTGTGAGCCATCTTGAGCATTACATTTGGACACAAGTTCTAAGTTGAGTTAGGCTGTGTGCTTGTGTTCAAGGGTGTGGTGTGTGCAGGTGAGCATGCTAGGACTGGTTCTCTTTGGCTGAAAGAATGTGTGCATGAGAATTTCTGATGATGCATCATTGGGTGGAGGTGGAGATGTTTTGTTCAGGTACACCAGCAAGAAGTATTCCATTAAGACTTAAAGGTCAGGCCTGAATGCTTAAAACAAGTTCAACACATTTCCTGTCAGAAGTGTCAAAAAACAAATCATATATTTTGCATTAAAAAAACACCTGGATTTATCAGAATAACAACATTTATAAATGTTTATAAATTCATGGTAGAAATTTTGCCTTTTAAAAAAAAAGATTAAAAAATATTTTATTCAAAAAGATTCTATTCAAAAATAAACATTTTTATGTACTTTCTAATGAGGAGAGTATACTGTCAAGTAAAATATTTCTACTGGAAAACTACCCATACACTGTGTTAGGAACACCTTTACACTTGCACTTTACATTCATGCAGTTATCTAATCAGCAGGAGCAAAATGCAAAAATAAAAAAATAAAAAACCATGCAGGTAGGAAATGCTTCAATGAAGAAAAAGTGTGATATCTGTGACTTTAATCATGGCATGGATTTTAGTACCAGAATAGCTGGTATTTCATAAACCTTTTTATTGAGTATTTCATAAACTGATGATATCCTGGGATTTTCACACACAACAGTCTCTAGAGTTTACACAGAATTGTGGAAAAAACAAAAAACACTGAGTCAGAGACAGTTCTGTGGGTGGAAATGCCTTGTTGAGAGGTCAGAGGAAAAGGGCCAGATTGTTTTGAGCTGTCCAGTTTCGGTGAAGTATATGCCCATGATAGCCCTAGATTCTCGTTCTTGGCTGACAGGAGTGGAACCTGATGTGGTCTTCTGCCGTAGTAGCCCATCCACCTCAAGGTTTGATGTGTTGTGCATTCTGAGATGCTTTTCTGCTCCCCATGGTTATAAAGAGTGCTTATTTAAAATACCATAGACTTCCTGTCAGCTCAGACCAGTCTGTTCATTCTCCTCTGATCTTTCTTATTGACAAGGTGTTTCAGCCTGCAGAACCTCCATACACAGGATGTTTTTTTTTAGGTTTTTACACTGTGTAATTTATGAATAATTCTTGCAAATGATTTTTTGTTCATACATATGTAATTATAATGCAATAATTGTAATATGCAATATATTCAATAATTGTAACAGCACAAATTATAGCAAATAGTGCAAACAATGTTCTTTCAAATAGCGAATATTTAAAGAAATAATTTAAAAAAAACAACTACTTGTTGTCTCTTTTGTGCTGTTGCTATTAATGGCGCTGTTACTATTTTTGGACAACATATTGAACCCTTCTTTCTCAACAGAGTAAATGGGAACCCGAATATCCCTACTACCCTACTACACAGTAGGCAAAAAGCAGTACGCCAAAGGAGTAGTATTTGTACAACAGTAAGTACAACAGGTGTACCTTTCAGTATTTGTACAACAGATCTTTGTTTTCTTGATGCTTTGCTTTGCTTTGCTTTGCTTTGCTTTGCTTTGTTTGCTTGACTGCTTTGCTTATGGGCAATTTGCTGGGCTGGTTCAATTATGGTTTTTGCTTTGGTCATGTTGCTTAGCGGCACGCTTCTGCTGTCTGTTTACATGCCTCACCTCCACTGTGTTGAATATCAGCTTTATGTTGTTGCTGTTGTAATATTTATTTTGATTTTCTCTGTTTGTGCCGTCTTCTTTCCTTTTTTTGTAATTTTTCATTGCTCTAGTGTCTGTTTGTTGCTACTTTTGTTGACTTTAATTATGGATATATTTTTGGCTTGCAACCACATGTAGTGTGAGGGGCTAACTGTTAAATTAAACCTGTTCTTTCTGGTTTTTTTTCACACACCATTGCCTTACTACTGATGGGGTGTACCCTATCTGATGGGGTGTACCTTACCTAGTTTATACCTGTTTGCCTGATCGTATAACCCTTGTCTATTTAACGTTGTGGAATTTGGAATTACCCTTTGGACTTGTTGTTTTTCGATTAAACTTCAGAACTTACACTTGCTTATGTCCATGCCTCCTTTATGTGAAACTAACCTACCTTCTACATTTAAAAAATAGATATACCACAAGACTTGGAAAACCTATTGGGTTTTGGGTTGGTTGGACAAGCTTACCACAAGAACTGTATGTGGTACTGTCATCTGATATCAGAATGCCAACTACCTCAACATGCAGGGTGACGGTTAATCAACCATTACAGAACAACCAATATAGAGAATTCTATTAGAAAAGGTTGTAGCACAGCAGCTATGCTCGTACCTACATAGGAACAATATTCATGAAATGTATAGGTCAGGATTCAGGCGTCATCATAGCACAGGGACAACGCTAGTTAAAGTAATAAACTACCTACTACTCGCCTCTGATCAGGGTTATGTCTCCTTGCTTGTGTTACTTGACCTTAGGGCAGCTTTTGATACAATTTGATACTATTCTCCTTGATAGACTAGAAAATGTTGTTGGCATTAAAGGAACGGCCCTCCCCTGGCTCAGGTCTTATTTGACCGGTTGCTATTAGTTCATAGATATAAATGCCGACTTCTCCACACATACCAAGGTTAAATTTGGTGTTCCACAAGGTTCTGTTTTAGGCCCTCTGCTTTTTATTTTATATATGCTAAATCTCGGTCAAATTATTAGTAAACATGGAATTAGTTTCCACTGTTATGCTGATAATACACAGCTGTATGTTTCAGCAAAGCCAGACAACACACAGCAGATTCATAAAGTTGAGGAATATGTAAAGGTCATTAGACATTGGATGCTTTTTAACTTCCTTTTACTTAATTCGGACAGGAGAGAAATACTTCTTTTTTTCATAACAATTTTTATTGCTTCTCATACACTTTTCAGAGTACAACAAAATATATCAATACAGAATCAACATATTTTATCCCGATAACAGCCCCTCCCACCCCACCCAGGAAAGTTTGCATATGATTAATTTACTTATGATTCATGTACATGTGATTTAATTACATATGATTCATTTTCATAAATCCATAC
>JAFFST010055359.1:51531-64843 GCA_022414735.1 Noturus placidus
TATTGCTGGTTGTATAAATATTATAAAACCCAACAACAGGGCAATATATAACCTATGATCTTTAATACAACAGTGAGTCTCCTCTATATCGGAGTTTAAATGTTTCAAATATATAAAAGCCTTAGATCTCTTAACAGGATTACCCATACCTATGACGTTCCAACTAATAAATCTTAAAAGGCGTGCCTGTCCTAGCTGTGCTGGGATCAATATTACTACTAACCATTTAATAAAGTAAACCATAGGGATATACAGTAAATATTCAATTAGAGCCGAAGTGATTTCCCCTCCTCCAACAATCCCTCAAACATACAAACACCCAAGTCTCCATAACCCAAAGGAGACAGCAGTGTATCCCTCTATAACCAAAATTGTCCACAATGTGAAATACAGCACAATAAGACAACCTCACGGAAAGAACGCTGAACTAACCAACCCTTACCAAAACAAAAGATTTCTTGTGAGAGAAAATCCCCTACTGACTTCAAATCTGATAAACAGTCTGCACACAATAACAGATATAATGTCCTTAACTTTTAAAGAATTATAACAAATAACTTAACAATGTAGTACGTAAAACTGAGGAAAAGACATTACTAAAATTAAATAAACAGTAACTCTAACCCAGTTAGAGCATCCAAACAGAGAAGCACCTTAATACAGAAATAGATTTAAGAGGAATGAGTCCACAAAATCTAGGCGAAGTAATACAACGACAATATCTTCAGTAAAAATCCGAATGCTGTAGAACTGAAAGAGAGAAGTACTTCTACTAGAACCACGTGTAGCTAGACTTAAGCTTTCTGATTATATAGTAACTCTGGATGGTCTGTCCATTTCGTTATGTGTATCAGTAAAAGGCCTTGGTCTGATTATTGACCCCAGTCTTTCATTTGATGCTCATGTAGATAATATTACTAGGATAGCCTTCATTCATCTCAGAAATGTTGCTAAGATAAGAAATATAATGTCACTACATGATGCATAAATATTAGTTCATACTTTCGTCACCTCTAGGCTGTATTATTGTAATGCCTTACTGTCCAGATGTTCCAGTAGGAGCATAAACAAGCTCCAGTTAGTCCAGAATGCAGATGTAAGAGTCCTTACTAGAACCAGAAAATATGACCACATCACCCCTATCTTATCCACAATATATTGGCTGCCTTTGAAATTTTGCATTGATTATAAAATACTACTATTAACCTATAAAGCACTAAACAGT
Source organism: Noturus placidus (assembly GCA_022414735.1). Taxonomy (NCBI): domain Eukaryota; kingdom Metazoa; phylum Chordata; class Actinopteri; order Siluriformes; family Ictaluridae; genus Noturus; species Noturus placidus. Next base: position 52,757 of record JAFFST010055359.1, read on the forward strand.
CTCACGCCACACTACCCGAGTTAACTTTTGGTCTTTTATGATACACTACGCCTACTTAGATCAAAAGGTGGAGGCTAATTGTTGGTACCTTGAAAAGCGAAGGCTACAGCAGGGGGAAGAGCTTTCTATTACAAAGCCCCACAGTATTGGAAAGGTCTTCCAATTAGTGTTCGGGATTCAGACACAGTCTCAGTGTTTAAGTCTAGGCTGGAAATGTATTTGCTTACTCAAACTTACCGTGAATAGACTTTCTTTTACCCAATGTACACAGTCTTATCCATCACAGGATAGTAAGCATACCTAATGATCTCTACCTCTCTTTACCTCCCTCTTCCTCTCTCCTTCTGTCCATTGTAAAAATTGGTATACAAATAAAATTTAATTGAATTGAATCGATTATTGATTACCTTAATCCAACTAAAGTTCAATTCAATTTTATTTGTATAGCGCTTTGTACAATAGACATTGTCTCAAAGCAGCTTTACAAAAATATATAAACATGGTATACAGATTTTAAAGGTGCGAATTTATCCCAACTGAGCAAGCAACTGAGTGGTGACAGTAGCAAGAAAAAACTCCCTAAAATGTTTAAGATGAAGAAACCTTGAGAGTAACCAGACTAAGAAGGGAACCCATCCTCATCTGGGTAAAATAAAATAGATATTCTGAAAGAGTTCATTAATGATTTATATGCAGTTTGTATGGCTCAGAAGAAGCCATAGTCCCAGCAGTCTGGAATTGGAGCAGAGGAGTGTTCCCTCCAGAGGCAGGACACCCGGGACAGCTCACGCAAGTCCAGGAGAGCAGAATGGACCAGGATCTTCCAGTATCTCCATAAGATCATGTGTAGCTTGAGAGAGGGAGAGAAAAGATTGTTAGGACTGGGAATTAGCATAATGGAAAGTCTAGTCAGGGTAGGCTAGAGTGAACAAATAGGTTTTAAGCCTAGACTTAAACACTGAGACTGTGTCTGAGTCCCGAACACTAATTGGAATACTGTCCATAACTGTGGAGCTCTACCCCCTGCTGTTGCCTTCACTATTCGAGGTACCGTCAAATAGCCTGCATCTTTCGATCTAAGTTGGCATGGTGGATCATACAATACCAAAGGATGTCTTAAATATTGTGGCGCGAGACCATTTAGTGCTTTGTAGGTTAGTAATAGTATTTTAAAATCAATGCGAGGTTTTACCTGGAGCCAATGCAGTGTTGATAAGATCGGGGTGATGTGGTCGTATTTTTTGGTTCTAGTTAGGACCCTAGCAGCTGCATTCTGGACTAGCTGGAGTTTGTTTATGTTTCTATTGGAACATCCAGACAGTATTACAATAATCTAATTTAGAGAGGACGAAAGCATGAACTAATATTTCTGCGTCATGTAGTGACAATATATTTCTTATCTTAGAAATATTTCTAAGATGAAAGAAGACTATCTTAGTAATATTATCTACATGAGCATCAAATGATAGACTGGAGTCAATAATCACTCTTTCAATGCACATGATGAAACAGAAAGACCATCCAGAGTAACCATGTGATCATGTGATTTCTGTCTTATCAGAATTGAGTAAAAGGAAGTTGGTTAACATTCAATGTCTAATGTCTTTTACACAATTCTAAACTTTATTAAGCTGCTGTCTGTCCTCTGGCTTCGCTGAAACATACAGCTGTGTATCATCAGCATAACAATGAAAAGTAATTCCTTGTTTACAAATAATTTGACTTAGAGGTAGCATATATAAGGTAAAAAGCAGTGGACCAAATTTAACTTTGATATGGGTGGAGAAGTCTCCATTTACATCTACGAACTGATAACACTCGGTTAGATAAGACCTGAGCCAGGAGAGGACTGTTCCCTTAATGCCAACAACATTTTCTGATCTATCAAGGAGAATAGTATGATCTATGGTATCAATAGCTGCACTAAGGTCAAGTAACACAAGCAGAGAGACACAACCCTGATCGGAGGCCAGTAGTAGGTCATTTACTACTTTAACTAACGCTGTCTCTGTGCTATGATGAGGTCTAAATCCTGACTGATACATTTCATGAATGTTGTTCCTATGTAAGTATGAGCATAACTGCTTTGCTACAACCTTTTCTAAGATCTTGGAGATGAAGGGAAGATTTGATATTGGTTTATAGTTTGATAGTTGAGCAGGGTCAAGGTCAGGTTTTTTAATCAGTGGTTTAATAACTGATAATTTAAATGATTTAGGTACATAGCCAGTGCTGATGGAAGAATTGATTATATCTAAAAGTAGTTCAATTACTCCAGGATAAATCTGTTTAAGGAAAAATGTAGGTACAAGATCTAATATGCAGGTTGATGAATTTGCTAAAGAGATTAATAAAGCTAGTTTGGTCTCTCTAAGCGGAGCAAAACACTCTAAACATTGATCTGAAATTCGTATATTATCATCTATAGGACTAGTTATAATACTGTCTGGTTTAATTTAATAGCCTGAATTTCACATCTGATATTTTCAACCTTATCAGTGATAAATTTCATGAAATCATTACTATGTAATGATTCAAGTGTTTCTCTCTGTAGTAGTTTAACTCCTGGTAAATTTTGCAATCGTGTTGAATAGAAATCTGGAATTGTTTTTGTTATCTCCTATTAAGGTGAAGAGATGGACTTTTCTAGCATCGCTAAGAGATTTTCTATACTTCAGTAGGCTCTCCTTCCATGCTGTTTGGAATGTTACCAATTTGGTTTGGCGCCATTTACATTCTAATTGTCTAGTGGTCTGTTTTAAAATATGCGTAAAGTCAAATCAAATTAAGACATGTGGAGTAAGACATGTTAACACCTTAATCACACTATTAACGTAGTGTGGGAGTCTTGAACACATTTTGCGACAGAACACGTTCACACATGGCAGTGCTCAACCGTTTGATGCAAACAAGAGAGAAATACACGTATTTCAGTTACTATATAGTAGGTAAGTACATGGTTTTGGACACAGCCCATGGTTTTAAGCATTCTATTTGCACGTATAGTATGACAAATAATTAAGTGCACTTGAAACTTTTGTAAAACTCAAAATGAAACAGCCAAAATTGTATACGGTACCATAACGAAAACACACTGTACGTTGATACGTGAAAATCTGGAGGGAACGTCGGTCGGCGTGGCGTGGGGTTGTAATGATGTGTGGCGTTAATTGAACTATGTTCTATAACATGTAAAACCGGAACATGAAAGGAATATTCTAAAAGAAACTAATGTAAACACCATAATCACAATATTGTCTTACTCAGAGTAAGGTCAATAAATAGATAATTGCTTTTCATTCCATTCCCACGTTGTATAACTGTTCTCTTAATGTTTTTTTAAGGTTATAAAAATGTTCTTCAAAACATTATTAGAACATTCAGTTCCTTGTTATATAAACTTTTGTACATAGTGAAAATTAAACGTTACAATAATGTTTTACATACCGTTTACATAACAAGTGAATGAAATATTGTAATAACATATTACACCTTGCGCTTGTGGTGCTAAGAAGTGGACTGGAGTTTTCTCTGTTAAAATGATTGAGTGGTGAAAGAATGATGATCATTTTGTACCAGAACCTGGAAGTTCGCATCACACTGGTTCCCTTGACAAAAAAAACCCAATAGGATTTTCCAATAGACTTTTGGATTAAAAAAAAAAAAAAAAAAGCTCTGTGGTAAAAAAAGATAAAAAATACTAACATGTTTTATTCATCAAGATAATTTCACAAATGAACACAACTTTTATGAAGTTTCATGCATAAATACAATCGCAAGAAATAAAAAGCTAACCATATGCTATAAAAGTCAAGGTCACTCGACTTCAACGTCACCATCACCAAGCTTCCGACAATTTTTTCCAAACTTGATTTAAACAAGTATAATAATACTCACTGGATGAAACTTCATGCACATTGTTTTTTTTTGGGAATTGTGTCCATGTTGCATTATTTTTGAGAAAAGTCCATTTGTTTATATGTGCAACTCTTTTGTATTTTCTTTTGGGAATAAAGAAATTTTATTTTGATCTAGTTTTAAAGTTTCAAACAATATGTATCTTTGATAATTGTGCCTCTAAAGCTTGTTATTAAAAAATAAAAAATTACCACGTAAAAATATTTTGAACTTGTGTTCACCACAGACCTTATTTCAGGCTTTTAAGCAAAATCCTATTCGAAAATCCCATAGACTTCAGAAAGATGGAACTGGAAGGGCTAAAATGCTAACTCATTTCCAGGTTTGGCATACAAAATGATGTCATCCCTGCACCACTCTATAGCGGCAGGAGAGGGAGAGGGAGGGGCTGCAGTGGGGAGTCTTATATTGAGTGAAAGGGTTATATTCAAGCACTTTTTAAGCACCACTAGATAAAAAAATAGCCATTTTCAAGGTTTTCCAGTACTTAAATATCAAAAAGCCAAATTCAAATGCTTCAAGTTCCTTGAACAAACCCTGATGAAACTATTAAAAAAGAATTTGAGGCTCTTGAGTTCTTATTCATAGGAAAGGTAACAGAATTATTTCCCAATGTCATATGACTGTTGTCATTAAGAGCAAATTTAAGATGAGCCAAAGGATCTATCCATTTTTAAAATGGAGCTTCTTTAACATGTAAAAACTGAAATCACTGTGGTTGATTGACATGACAAAAGTACAAACAAGGATTTCACTGTGATAGACTGACCAACAAAAGAAACAGAAAACTGGAGGAGGGTGTGAGAGATTCCTAGCTAATCTAGCTAGACTGATTCCTAGCTAATCTAGCTAATCTGTACTTCAGTTGCGTTCTAAGAAGGCATTCTCATGAAAATCAGTTTTGCTACATTGAAATAGTAAACTAGAGTATACTAATTAAAAAAACTAATATGAAGCTGCTGCAAATCTAAGCTAATCAGCATTGTGATAATAAATGTATTTTATTCATATAACCAACAAACTCACTCAACTTTACTGAAAGGCACTGTCTCACTAAGTGAGTTTGTCAATGGTCGGTCCATACCACTGTGTTTGATAGACATGCATGCGCGATCAAAAACCATGGCCATCTGATCACACTAAACTGTAGAAATTAATTCGAACAGGGATGTGGGGATGATTTGACAAAAGACTGCACTTTGCATTCCATATTTTCTCCTACACTGATGTTTTTAAAAGAATTTTTTAAAGCCCCTAATTATATTTTTCTTTAGCCTTGTTTACTTTTTTACATATTGTACAAATAAATGCACAATACAATAAATAATTGATTTTTTTTGGTTTATTATTATTTTATCAATTGCATTACTCTGCTTTACATATGTTTCTATTTTTTTTTTATAAATTTTATGTCATGACATATTTTTAATGCAGTAATGTTTTTAAAACGTTCCACTAACAATATAGGAATAACATTTTAATGCTAACGTTCTAATAACGTTTACAAAAGACATCTAATGTTGAAAAAACATTTTCATTAGCATGAGTGCGGAGTTTGCATGTTCTCCCCGTGTGTCGGGGGTTTCCTCCGGGTACTCCGGTTTCCTCCCCCAGTCCAAAGACATGCATGGTAGGCTGATTGGCGTGTCTAAAGTGTCCGTAGTGTATGAATGGGTGTGTGAGTGTGTATGTGATTGTGCCCTGCGATGGATTGGCACCCTGTCCAGGGTGTACCCCGCCTTGTGCCCGATGCCTCCTGGGATAGGCTCCAGGTTCCCCGTGACCCTGAAAAGGAGTAAGCGGTTGAAGATGGATGGATGGATGGATGGATGAGTGTTACTCAGTTTGCCTTTATTTTATGTTGTATTTTTTTTGAAGATCTAAAACTATTTAGTATGATGTATACACAAAAACAAGAAATCAGTAGGAAATCGCAAACTTTTTCACAGCACTTTATGCCAAGTTTGCTGAAAATGTATTTGATATGTGAGAACAGTAGGTAAATGGTAGCATTAAATTGTATTAAATTTTTTAAATGACATTGTGCATTGGGATGAGTTTACAGTGCCCTGCTGCCTCATCGGCCAATTACTGTCACTATTCATTCATGAAATATGCCATCTCTGTAGCCATGATTTCACCCCTTTCTCCTATCTTAGGAATTCCTCAGTAAAAGATACTCTCAGTGGCAGTGTAAATAGTAAAAAAATAAAAGAAAAATAGAGATGGTGTGGAAATGTTTTACTTAAGAATGTAATTAAAAATATCACTTGAAAACACTATGACAAACAATAGCAAGGTGAATAATTTTTAGTGCCACGTTAGAGTCTAAAAAAGTCAAAAGTCTTTGTAAATACGGCCGATTTTTCCTTCTGTTTTTCCAGTAAGCTTCCATTTCAATATATATAAATTATTTTTTAAAAACTTATGACCTTTAAAACAAGTGTTGGGTGTATGAATGTATGAATGATAATGAATAAAATAGAGATGAGTTGTGGAAATGTTTCACTTAAGAATGTAATTAAAAATAGCACTTAAATATGACAAACAATTGCAAGGTACGCATATTAGAATTACCAATTCATATTTATCACATTTAGAGTAAATCTATATTTTCAATAGTGTCACAAACTTCAGTCTTAAAAGAGATTAGAATATGAAGATAGAATATTAGGAATAATTTAAAGAATGGCTGCTTTTGTAAAGGTAATGATCTGAACCTTATACTGCCAATCTCTCATCCTCCCATTTTAAATTCATATGTTTATCAAAATTATTAATTAATATCTTTATTTACAGTGCACCCGTAACGTATTCACAGCGCTTAATTTTTTTTCCACATTTTGTTATGTTACAGCCTTATTCCAAAAAGGATTAAATTCATTATTTTCCTCAAAATTCTACAATCAATACCCAATAATGACAACATGAAAGAGGTTTGCTTGAAATCTTAGCAAATTTATTAAAAAAATAAAATAAGACAGTATACTTCTGATCTGAGGAATGTGGAGCGTCTGCCAAATGTAAATGTAAATGAATAACATCAACAGACACCTAAAGTGTATTGTGAATGGAAAGTTTAAGAGTAAATGCTCTATGGCTCCAATAAATTGCCAGAGTATTTATATATGCCTCCTGGGATAGGCTCCAGGTTCCCCGTGACCCTGAAAAGGAGTAAGCGGATGAAGATGGATGGATGGATATATATATATATATATATATATATATATATATATATATATATATATATATATATATATATATATATATGAGGAAGAAGATCATTTTCAGATTCTAAGGATGAGGAAAGTATGGATTTAGACCTTGAGAAAACTGGCAAGAACATCTGTGCTAGACTTGCAGCACAGATGTCAGCCCTCAAGGAGCTGCCTGCATGTCTGCAGTACTGTGATTAGAAATTCAGTAAAACATTACCCGTGTGTGTGTGTGTGTGTGTGTGTGTGTGTGTGTGTGTGTGTGTGTGTGTGTGTGTGTGTGTGTGTGTGTAAGCAGCAGTATAAGCAACAAATCTAATGAATTCTAAGGTCTCTTTGAGTGTACATGTACAATGCTGCGAAAAAGTGATATATTCAGTTTTTTTATTGTTTCCGAAATTAAAATAAAGGCAACCTGAGTAAACACAAAATACAGTTTTTAAATAATGCTATTTTTGAAGCAAAAATGTTATCCAATACCAACTCGGCATGTGTGGGTCTGTGCCACAATAGTTACTAATTTCCTAAATCTATGAAACTGCATTAATAATGGGGTTCAGCTGACTAGACACATCCAGGCCTGATTACTGCAAATCCTGTTCAATCAACTCAACATTTAAATAGAACTTTTTCAACTGCATGAAGTTCATTAAAAGATCTTACCCAGTAATGCACTATACCAAAATTTAAAGAAATTCCAGAAATGATGAAGAAGATGATTGAAATATATCAGTCTGGTAAGGGTTACAAAGCTATTTAAAAGGCTCTGGAACTCCAAAGAACCACATTATTTCAAAATGGAAAAACTCAGCACAGTAGTGAAAGTTCCTTGAAGTGGTTGACCTTCCAAAATTCATCCAAGAGCACTGCAATGGCTCATCCACAAAGTCATAGACGAGCCAAGGACAACATCAAAGACCTCCAGACCTCACTTGTATCAATAAAGGTCACTGTTCATGAGTCCGCTATCAGAAAGACACTGGGCAAAAAAGGCATCCATGGAAGAGCGGTGAGGTGAAAACCACAGCTGACCGAGAAGAACATTAAGCCTTTTTTTTTTTTTTTTTTTTGCCAAAACACACCTGCCAGATCCTCAAACTTTTGGGAGGATTTTCTGTGGACAGATGAGTCAAAAATGGAATTGTTTGGAAGACAAGGGTACCGTTACATCGGGCTTAAAAAAACATATCCCAGCACAGCCAGAACTCAGTTTCCCAAGATGCAACACACACCTCCCATACACACATGCGTTCACCTTCCCCGGAATTCTCATCATGCACATCTGTCACCCATCTCTCAAACACTCCCTTCCCAGTATATAGAGACTTACTCAACACTAAAACTTTGCAAAGTATACGCTCAGTTGACTTGTCTCTGTCATTTCCAAGCCTTTGATCTATAGTTACACACATTTAGTTTATCGACCTTGTTTACGTTCACGACTACGACTTCTTCCTTGCCCTCGTTTTTTTGTTTGCCCGATCGCCTGACCTCTGCCTGCCTTATGACCATGTTCTTTCAACACCCCTTGATATTCTGATGCCCGCTTCTGCCTCCGTGCTCCCTACGGTACGTGACAACATTGAATTCCACAAAAAGAACATCATACCAACGGTCAAGCATGGTGGTGGATGTTGGGCAGCTTGTAATAATTGAGAGAAAATTTAATTCTGTTCTCTAACAGAAAATCCTAAAGGAGAAAATCTGATGGATTATGCAGCAATGATTCAAAGCATAGGAGTAAGTCCTAGTGTCACGTACCGTGGCTGAATACGAAAGCAGATGTGGGTAATAGACTCAGGCAGAATAATCCAATAAAATAGACAAAGTTCATGGTCGAGAAACAGGCAGGGGTCAGGCGATCAGGCAAACAAAACAAAGCAGGGCAAGGCAGAAATCGAGGTCGGGAACGTAAACAATGAGACATAAGGCTTGGGAAATGGCAGCTGAATGTTTACTTCGTAAAGTCTTTATGCATCCAAAGTCTCTTATGTGCTGTGGTGAGAGTGTGTTAGTGTGATTAGAACTCCGGGGAAGGTGGGTGAACGCATGTGTGTGTGGAAATTGTAGCCCTCAGTAGCCATGTTTGAAGTAAGCGGTGTTTACCGGGAAACCGAGTCATGGCTGGGCTGAGATATGACACCTAGTCCTAGAAGTAACTGAAAGACTGATTTCCAGTTACCAGAAGCATTTGGTTGCAGTTGTTGCTGCTAAAGGTGGCACAACCAGATTTTACGTTTAAGGGATCAATTTGTTTTTCACATGGGTGATGGGTGTTAGATAACGTTTCTTGATCCGGCAAAATAAATAAATAAAAACTGTATTTGTGTGTTTACTCAGGTTGCCTTTGCTTTATGTTGTATTTTGTACTATTTGGTATGAGATAACACAAAAACAGAAGAAATCAAATTCTTTTTCACAGCACTGTATTATTTAATTCTCAATATATATTAATCTGTGATTCCATGTTCATACAAGTATTTATTAGACAATTTTTAAAAACCCACTTTGTTATTAAGTAGTGGGTGGGCATGTTGGTTAGGGTTGGCAGTTATTCATGTTTTATTATGGAGGATAGAATTACTAGGTGGGTAACAGATATTAGTGGGTGCAATTGCAACTGTATAATAAATGATTCAAGCCATCATCGTCACTTTTATTAAAGCTTGTTAACAAACCTCTCAAAAAGTGCAAGGAGTCATTCCATCTCAATCATCCCATCCATATTTTTCTCAAGGCACACAAAAAACTTTGGCTATAGAGTTGTTTACAGAAACGACAATATCTCGGCTCAGGATGGCTCTTGCTCCTTGGAACAAAAACGGATCTCTAGAGAACAATACAAGGTACATGGCATAAATAAATTTAAAAAATGCACTAAAAAATTCCTTCCTTAGCTTTAAAACTTAAGTCCAAATATAATGCTCAAGATTGCTCACAGTGCCACTTTTGGGGTAAGTTTATAATGGGATGGGTTAGTGAATGCAGAACATTTAAGGTTTGAGAATTCCTTTTTATGGTGGTGAGAAAGTGCAATTTAAAAAATTGTCCTTAGTTTAGGGTGTGATAAAAGCAGTAAGTGACTTCTGACCTGTAGTACTAGAGAGCACTTATTTCTGTCAAAATTTCAGGTTTGTGTCTGGTCCCCCACAAGAGATATTCAACCTGAAAATGAGGGAATTTTTAAAAAATAAACTGGACATTCTCACTCATGCTGAGTTCAGTGGACCCTATGATGTATAATTTGCACCTGATTAGATTTTCTGCCATCTTGAAATTTTGTCCAAATATCACGCAATTTGGCCCATCACATATTAAGACCATCCATCCATCCATCCATCTTCAACCGCTTACTCCTTTTTCAGGGTCACGGGGAACCTGGAGGCTATCCCAGGAAGCATCGGGCACAAGGCGGGGTACACCCTGGACAGGGTGCCACTCCATCGCAGGGCACATTCACATACACACTCACACACCCATTCATACACTACGGACACTCTAGACCAATCTGCACAAAAGTTATCAAATGGAATTTGAATTTTGAAACTGTTCGCTTGATGAAGTGTGATGAAGTGGCCAATCAGGAAGTGACGCTGTGTCTCATTAATTACTTGTCATGAAACTTGGTACATGTTTTCAGAACTATGACCTATAAATATAAATTTAATAACAGCACCACCTAGAGGTCAAAAGTTACTGTGCCGTAGAAAATGCTTGAATCAAATTTGTGTTTTGTAATCCTCCTACAAATTACACCCAAAAATCATCAAATTTGGATCATATCATCTTAAGACCTGTCTACACAAATTTTATCAAATGGGTTTTTGTTATTGAAAACTGTTCTCCCGCACTGTGCTAACAAAGGCAAAATACAGATTCTTAAGTCATATCTTTGCAATGAATTTACACATCAGCACCAAACTTGTTATGTATATTGAGGACCACGCCCTGAATGTACCCAAGAAGTTTTGCTCCAGCACCACCTAATGGTGAAGTGCTATAATATAATTTACATCTTTCTTTATATATAAAATGTTTTACATACATTTTGTGGGCTTGTAAAGTTATACAGGATGAGTATCTGATCTGATTACAGATTGTATTTATCAGTGTTTAGATTGTACTATGAGTTTTTATCTTAAATTTGTGGATCATGCACAGTCAGTTGTTTTTCTAGAAGAGGTTTTATGAGGACAAGGTTTCTTCCTTTCTACATGAAGATGGCTTCACTCAGGCCTGTGTGTCCTGTCCTTGAACCACACTCCCTTCCTGAGGCCGTCTTCCAGCTCTATCGACACGTGGTTTCAAAGTTTTCTTCCCACAAATGTGAATGTCTAATGATAATTTATTGCTGTGCAGAAAAGTGCCAGCTGGTGCAGAAGAACATTTGTTGTACCGTAAAACATGGTGTTCATCCAACTCAAATCCACTCAGAATATAACTTGACCAACCCTTGTTCTATGGATTTAGATTATGCTTTTAACTATTAATTATAGATATAGATTATGCCTTTATACCAATATTGATCATTCGATTATGCTTAAGTAATAATTTGAAATTTTGGTTACATATTGAGTACACTTCATTAACATATCCAAAAGTTAGTTAGATATATTGATTACATCTCATAGATATTTTCTGTATATTTTCTATACAATGTATTACAACTGAAATGGCCTTGAAATACTAAAGTGGTTATGGTAATCTATCTCTCTTTTCCCTCTGAACTCCACAAGTTTCAGCCATATGCTTTTATAATAAAAAAAAACAGGGTAAACGGATTACACCATCACCCTTGGAATTTAGTTTTCCTAGTATATTCCAACTAGTGTACGATTAAAATAGTACAGCAATGCTAGTACTGTGTACATGTTTACTCAACTCTTCATCACATTTCACCCACAGAGTGTTTGTTTACGCTGAGAACACGGGGGGGTGGGGGGGGGGGGGGGGA
>JAFFST010055360.1:0-11880 GCA_022414735.1 Noturus placidus
CGCTCTCTCTCCCTCCCCCCTCTCTCTCTCCCTCTGTCTGTCTCTCTCTCTGTTTTTCTCTCATCTCCTCTATTGATGTACCTGCTATCTCTCCATCTCCTGCTCCTTCATTTGTCCTTTGTTGTTTCTCTCTCTTTTTCTTTTCTTTCTCCCTCTCCATTTTTGTCCATCCCTCATATGTCTCACACTCCTGCTTTCTGTCACTGTCTCTCTTTCAGTCGTTTCCTCAGCTCTCTCACTATCTTCTCTCTCTACCTCCCCTCTCCTTCCTTCTTCTTTCACTTTCACTTCATCTTTTTCTTTCTTTGTGTATGTCGCTTTTCATCTTTCTTCTGCTTCTTCTTCTACATCTGTCTTTCTGTTAATTTAGCTCTCGGTGTCTATCTGTCTCTCATTTCTTCCTGGTTCTGTCCCACCCTCTCTCCATCTCTCCTCCTCGCCTTGTTTCCTTTCCTTCTTCATTACTCTCTCTCTTTCTCTCTTTCTCTCTCTACCTCTGCATTTTCCTCTCCCTCTATCTCTCCATCCCTCCTCCAGCCTTCTTACACTCTTCTTCTCCAGTTTGAGCTCCTGTAGGTACTTGTTGAGCTCCATGCAGATGTTCACGTTCATGTTCTCGGCCATGCACTCCCACTGTGTCGCGCACTCGCTCAGATCAGACAGCAGCTCCTGAAACGTCTGATGACTGGAGAACCTGCCGGAAAAAATGGAAACCCTCCTAGAAACGATCATGGTCCCTGTGGGCCTCTACTGGTAATTTTTTGTCTTCTATTGGTGGCATGTTATGTCTAGTGGATACCATTGAGGACCAGTAATAGTAATGGTTTGAATGGTTATCTGATGGTTTTTAATGGTATTTGGAGTGGAAGCCATTAGAATTTCTGTGATGGTTTCTGTTGTTTTTTTCCAGCAGGGAAAACACACTACTACTAATAATAATCATCACAGACACCACTCACTTCATATCCTGGTCTTCTTTGTTGCCTCGTCTGGAGAATTTTTTACAAAGAGCTCTGCGCACACACACACACACACACACAGAGGGAGGGAGAGAGACAGAGAGAGGGAGGGAGAGAGACAGAGAGAGGATAGAGGGAGAGAGAGAGAGAGACAGAGAAAGAGGGAGGAAGAGAGAGAGAGAGAGAGAGAGAGAGAGAGAGAGAGAGAGAGAGAGAGAGAGAGAGAGACAGAGAGAGGGGGAGAGAGAGAGAGAGACAGAGAGAGAGACAGAGAGAGGAGGAGGGAGAGAGAGAGACAGAGAGAGGGGGGAGAGAGAGACAGAGAGAGGGAGGGAGAGCGAAGGAGGGAGAGAGAAAGAGAGAGAGAGGATAGAGTGAGAGAGAGAGAGACAGAGAGAGAGAGGATAGAGTGAGAGAGAGAGAGACAGGGAGAGAGAGAGAGGGGGGGAGAGAGAGAGACAGAGAGAGGGGGTAGAGAGAGAGAGAGAGAGAGAGAGAGAGAGAGAGAGAGAGAGAGAGAGACAGAGAGAGAGAGAGAGAGAGAGAGAGACAGAGAGAGGGGGAGAGAGACAGAGAGAGAGAGACTATGAATGATCAATGTTTTTTTTTAATGAAACTTTAAGCGGTTAAATTCTTCTAAACACTGTTGCTAGGCAACTTGAAAATCTGGCACCAAGACTATGCTAGTTCGTTACTAAGCAGTGTATTTAGCTAGCTAGCATGTTGCTAGTAAAGTGGTTTTATACGGAAGTGTAAAGACACCGCGTTGAAGGTCAGCAGCAGGTTCTTTATGAATATTCAGATCTTCTCGGAGAGGAACAGTTTTTATACGTGACACTGAGAGAGCGAGTGATGTGTCAAGTCTTTTCTTAGTGATTAAGCAACACATACACGGAAAATGTTCATGTTCCTGGTGGATCTATCTTTTCACATGCTAGCTAATCAAGCTAATCAACTATTAAGCTCCTGTTGAGTAACACTGGGGGTCCATATTGTCCTGTTGCCTAGCAACAGTGCTCTCAATAGTTTGGGTTTTTTTTTAATAGGGCGTGTTTTTGAAGCGCGAGTTGTGTTTAGTTTCCAGTATTGAAATTATGAATTTTGATCGCAAATCTGCTTTAATGGTACGTGTGGGCGTGGGGCGCAATCTCACACACTCTCACACACACATCCATTCATCTTCAACCGCTTACTCCTTTATCAGGGTCACGGGGAACCTGGAGTCTATCCCAGGAAGTATCGGGCACAAGGCGGGGTTACACCCTGGACAGAGTGCCAGTCCATCACAGGGCACAATCACACACACACTCACACACATTCATACACTACGGACACTTTAGACACGCCCATCAGACTACCATGCATGTGTTTGGACTGGGGGAGGAAACCGGAGTACCCGGAGGAAACCCCCGACACACGGGGAGAGATAATCCAGGTATAAAAGTGCGGTTTGATCCAGTCGAGGTTTACATTAGTGAGTCTACTTACGCGTACATTTACACACGTAGGAGAAGAAAGACAGCAATTTCCCGTTTCCGTAGCGATCCCTGCACCCGTCCACACGTACCTTCTTGGCGTCTGCGTTTAAGTTATCCTGCTAGCGACATCGACACGCCTACATTTCGCAGAAGACGATAACGCGATATACGAGATCACTTGCTTGAGCTGTTTGGCGTAGTTCTGCTCGATGTCCGCTCTCTCTTTAACGAACTTCACATAGCGATCAACGAGGTCCAGACCTGACTGCGTGTGTTTCTCAATCACATCGTGCTGGTCCTGCAAAACACACACACACACACACACACACGCACGCACACACGCGCACACACACACACACACACACACACATGCATGCATTTGTCTTACTATCCTTGTGAAGACCTTTCATTGTTGTAAAATTACCTACTGACATTTAGTCCTCATCAAGATGTAAAAACATGTCCACACATACACGTGCACACACACAAACACACACATACACAAACCCACACGCACACACAAACACAAACCCACACGCACACACACACACACACACAAACACAAACCCACAAACACAAACCCAAACCCAAACACAAACCCACACACAAACACAAACCCACACAAACCCGCACACTCACACTCACACACACACACACACACACACTTGTCTTACTATCCTTGTGAAGACCTTTCATTGTTGTAAAATTACCTACTGACATTTAGTCCTCATCAACATGTAAAAACATGTTCACACATACACACACACACACGCACACGCGCACATACACAAACATGTTCACACACACACAAATACACGCACACAAACACACACACATGTACACACACAAACACAAACCCGTACACACACAAGCACACAAACACAAGCACAATCACACACACACACACGCGCACACACACACAAGCACAATCACACACACACACACGCATGTCTTTGTCCTACTTCTGAAGAGAAGCTATTCGAGAGGATCTGTTGTGAAAAGGGGGTGGGGCTTAACGAATGAAAGAGATTTCTACACAAACAAGAGTTGTACAGTCACTGAATAATCCAGGAAGACTAAGTTGAGATGATCCAGAGCAGGATGGGTTCCTCTTTTTTAAAGTCTCAATTGCTGTAATTTTCTTCAGGGGGTTTTTCGCTTGCCAAATCAATCGGATCTCCACCGAGCTGCTCTGTGAAAATGAAAGCATTTCAAATAAGAGGAATCTCTCTGACATTACCAGGAAACCTGCTGAGAATCCGTTCTCACCTGCCACGCTGTCCTCTCGCAGGTCTCTCGGTCCTTACCTGGTGTGTAATACAGCACAGACACCCACTGTGTACCTGCAGGATCCTTTAATTCAACTCTACAAGGCTTGTTTCCACACCAGCTCTTCATCTCACACTAGCACCATTTAAAAAGAGAGCAATGACAGTACTGTAGAATGGGTGTGGGACGAGACCTACCCAGAGTGCCGTGCCCCAGTCCATAGCTTTGAGTTCTCGTCCAGGACGCTTCCTTATCCAAAACGGTCTAATCTAATCTCAGACAGTCCAAGTCCAAAGGTCGACTTTATGCTGCCAGTCCTCTCAGCACCTCCCACCTCTTCTACAACAAGTGTCTTAAAGGATCCTGAACATTGAACACAGTCTCCACACCAACCACCCACACACACACTCACACACACACACACACACACACACACACATCAGAGTCTGTAGTTCCTGATCCTGGACAAACCGGCTCGGCTGCCTGTTTGCATTTCCCCCTCAGACACACCCCAATTTCACACTTCTAACATGCATAAATAAATAAATAAATGCATACATGCATGAATACATCACAATTTGGCTGCCTAAAACCCCACACTATTAAATATGCATTTAAAAGACCCACTAATAGACACGTGACTGTAATTATTTAGTCATGCAGAGATTACACAACTGGAAACTGACAGCGTTACACTCAGGAAGTAAAGATCTTTTCCTTTGGAGAACACTGCTCGTGCTTCACATGCGTATTATACTTTACACTATTGATTTAAATGCCACTGATGGGGGAGAAAATCAACAAAATCCCTCACTCACCTTACCTCATTTGATTACACCTCACCGTGTTGATGGTGCACTCTGACACCTGCTGGTGAAAGTAGGAATTGCATCGCAGAGCCAGAAGGAACGTTTAGAAGTTTTTAAAAGATAAACATACAGGTAGAACTCGATGCTTCTGCTCCCAGCACACCTGCGCTTTCTTATTACCAACGTGCATACCTCAGACACCCCGAAAATACACTTCAAACCGCTACTGAAGAAAAACTATTTCAGGCATTTGACCTTGCTGTGACCTCATCAGTTCATCTGCTGGTCACGATGATAGTTGCGTATAAATCCTACAAACCTTCAACATCACGCTCTTTAAACATCACGCTAAAGGGAATCTCGGACGGACACGTTACACAGGTCAGGCATAATAATAATAAGATCAGTGCGAATGCGAATAGCGTTGTCTTGAGTAGAGATGTAGTGATGATCGAGACCATAACGATCACGGTTATCAGTATTATCACGGATTGTTCAAATGTGCGGAAAATGTACAGATTAGGCAGCAGGTGAACAGTCAGTCCTGGAAGCTGACGTGTTGGAAGCAGGAAAAATGGGCAAGCGTGAGGACCTGAAGGACTCTACATAAGTGTTAGTGTTATGGGTGAGATGACACCAGACACCAAAAACATCTTCAGGATGCCATAGATGTCTCCATGACTTTATATTTAAATAAAAATATGAACATTATTGAATATTGTAGATATTTAATTAAGTATTGTCTCAATTTCTAGATAATTTCAACTCCTAAAATTCCTGATATGCAGGATACCGTCCCTGCTGCTGGACTGGATGTTGTCGTGGGGTTTTGGTCTGCATGTGCAGTCACTAGTCCTGTCAGTAAAACATAAAAGGAAACGTGTAGGGACTTGGTGACGCATTCAATTCAGCATGCTTGTATAATATATTAAAAGTTTCGTTTTTTTATTATAAAAAGAAACGTATCATTTCCAGTGTTCGCGAAATGAAGAAAACGTTCACATGAACAAGGAGGAACCGCGGCCAACATCGTTTAGGACACACACAGAAGTGGACACTGGATTAATGCAACAAGAAACATTTCTGTTTTCATTTTGACCCGAAAGCAAACAGCAGATCAACTTCATCCCTGAACCTCGTCCAATCAGAACAAAGCGTTTCACAAACTGCAGCGATTAAGAGATTTTACCGTATAAAAAAAAACTTTAACCAGTTCCACAAGTTCAAATCAGATCCCATGGAAATGGAGAGAAGCTTTACCCTGACTCCATCCAATCAGAAATATACTGGAGATACTTCCAGAAATCATATCTAAGTAGAGAAAAAAATTGCGGAGAAAAGCTTTCCACAGCTTTCATCCAATCAGAGTAAATTGGGTTGGGCCTGACTTCCTACTTCCTGTCACGTTGGTTGGAAAGGTCAGAGTTCGGAGGTCTGAGCAGGCTCCAGTCTGTTGGAGAGGATGGTGAGGATCTTGTCGAATTTTTCATAACGTTCCTTTCTGCCTGTCACGGCCCCGGCGTGACCCCAAAACAGACGCAGAGCAAACTCGGTGTGGAAGACCTCCAGCAGCTCTGGGATTGGCTCCCAACCTGCTACAGGGGCAGACGGACAGGTCAGACAGCCAATCACATCGCTCCGATTTGAATACTATGTTCAGCATTTAGTACTAGAATTGCAGTGTGTTTGGAGTGTTAGTAGTTGTATGGTGATTCGTGATGCTGCATTAAGACCTCAGCGTGTCCATGGTGTGTGTGTTTACCTGATAGCAGTGTGTGTGCATGTTGTTGGTAGTCGTTAGCGTGATTAGCGGTGTGGCGTGAGGACTGTAGGATGTTGTAGAGGAGCTGGCAGCCTCTCTCGCTGTTCTCCACTCCATCCTCTCCCTCCATCAGCTTTAACAACGGCACCAGGTGGGGCAGGGACAGGGGACCAGACACCACCGACTCTACACACACACGCACACACTTACATTAAAGCTTCATTTCAACTTTAATTATGTTATAATGCGGCCAAGCGACTCCAGGATGGACCACAATGGAATAACGCGGTTTTTAAGTGAACACATCATTTGCACAGGGAATATGTTTAAATTCATGACGACACACTGATTTTGAGGGGACCTGCACTTAACTTTAGCTAGCTAGATTACTGGTAAGGTTAGCGAAAGTTGTGACATTGAGAAAGCAAAGATACAGGAGTGAACCCTACGTCAATGTTTTCCCAATTTTATTTGTAAAATCCCTAAAGTTAAACACAGAGCAATAGCAATAAAGTTTTTTTTTTTTTCTGTAGTACTCATGTGCGATCAGGTGGTAGTTGTATATCAGTGGGTATATAAATAAATAAATAAATAAATAAACTGGATCGATCGATCAATCACAAACTTGCATTTCTATTGACTTAGAAACAGTACACACTATAAACGTTATCCTAGTATTACTCTAGCTAGCTTGCTAGCCAACTGTTATTTAATATCAGCTAGCTTAACGATAACAATAGTGATAGCTAAGGCACATACCATCACTCTCATTGAGCGCCCTCATGAAGGGCTTCAGGGTTTTCTCATACATCACAGCACTTTCTGTGTGGGTCTCCCTCAACTCTCGCCATGTCTTCTCCAACCGGATCATCTACACACACACACACACACACACACACACTACAGATTACACACATATATACACACTCACACACAGGGTGATGCTAACCTAAGACACTCTATGACACTGTAAATGGGGTGTGTCTAAAAACAACAGTGCTTGAGGAAATAGTTTGCATTACAAGTATATAGTGCTGTTGTCTAGACGCGTGAATCCAATGGTTAGTGTTCCAAGCATTGGTTAGATTAGATGTTATTGACAATATTGAAGTATTTATGTGTTTACTTCCATCAAACACCCATTTTTCAAACCAAAATGGCCACCCGAAACTTTTCCCTCCAAATCTGTGTATTTGGTGAAGTGCTGTTCTTGCTAGGTTTGCCCTCTAGTGGCAGATTCTACATGGTGCAGGCTTGCAGCCACCAAGACAAAGAGTGTCCAGAGTTCAACACTTCAGGTTTCTAGTATTTCATTTTGGTGTTGTCGTGAAAGCACACACACACACACACACACACACACACGCACATACGCGCACCGTACAATATCTGAGACTCAAGGATGTTAGCTTAGCAGTTGCTTTAGCTAACCTCTATAAAGCAGAGGTGTTCAAACTTTTTTCACAGAGGGCCAGATTAGACCTCGTCGAAATACCCAAGGGCCAGTCACTGTTAGACAAACTAACATAAGCATAACTTAAATATCTGCTGCGGGGCCACATTTCGCCCTGGGGCCGGACTTTGGACACCCCTGCTGTAGGGTAATGAATCTGTTGAAGCTGGTGTGAGAAACCTGGTCTGTTATGTCTGAAATGTGCGTGTAGTGAAACATTTAACTGTTTCTAGTGAACAAACATCTTTATGATGATATGAATACAGGACTACGTTGACATTGTGGGGACATTCAGCTAGGTTGAGGATAGCAAAGACAAAGATTAGCAAAACAAAAGAGTGTGTGTCTGTGTGAGAGTAGCCAGTCAGGAAAACCCCGCTGAACTCGATTCCCACACTAGTTCTGGATTTGTAGATCATCATGGTGTACCATCTATGACCTTTGCACTCTGACCTGCGGCAACTCAAGGGCCTTCATGACGGCGCTGAAGGCGTAGAGGTCGTGGGTAGTAGAGCGCAGAGCCTGAGCCAGCTGGATGACCTTATGAAGCACCAGTGCCCTCTGAGTGACCGAGCCTGTGCAGCCCAGCACGTCCACAGCCACGCCCAGTGCTAACAGGTGATGTCTCTCCAGCAGGTCCTGTCTGAGCTGGCTCCCATGTGGCAGTGTGATGAGCTCCAGCCCTGAGTTCACTCCCATCCTCTGCTTTTGCTCCTCCGTCACACCCGTCACACGTGCCACCTGAGGATTCAGATGAACCCCCAGTTAGTCTGCAATATTCTCTGCCAGTCTGTCCCATTTCAGAGGACACAGTCAGAGAGCTGTTTTCTACAGGTGGCATTTTGGACTTGAATTTAATAAAGAAGTCAATAAAAATAAAACTACATAATAATTATTTTGAGTAGATCAGCATTAATGCAAGAATGTATAAACAACATGGCCGCCAGAAATGCACAGTGTGTCAGCGTGTTTATGAGAAGATACCGAGTCATGATGCAATATTTCTCAACTTCATGTGGAGACGACGCTTGGCTGGATTTCATAAATCCTTCAGCTGGGCTTTCTGAATCGTGGAGCAAACAGACCTGGTGCACAGCCTTCACGCACCGTGGCAGCTGGGCTAACTCCATTCTGCAACAAAGCCTGCCATTGGAGCGTTCATACCTGACAACTGATACCACACCACAGAGAGTATGCAAGCTTGTAAGCTTGCAAAGGTGGTTTCGCCTTAGTGTAACCCTCTCAGACATCGTCTCCGCATCAAGTATGCCGAGGCCTATAGTTATTAGTTTGGCATGCAGTTGCCTAGCAACAGTGTTGTCGCGACTTTAACCACTTGAACTCTGGCTTGTCGAAAGCATGGATTAGCAAGTGACATTTGCTTCCTTGTAACAATTATACTATAGTATTTTCTGGAAGGACGTTTTGGACATTTTGGGACAAGCTGCTTAGACATACATGCACTTCAAGAGAATATCATAGCTAAGCACTTTAAACCCATTAGCTTTGGTTTGCTTTGATGCCTTTGTAGGGACTTTTTGTGAGTTTATTGAAGCAATCATAATGTCACAACCGTAAACGTTGAGAAGTTGGAACTCGGAGGTGAGAGGGCTGGTTTCCTTGGGGTCATTTCTGGTGTCCAAAGCCTCACATTAAAAATAAACCGGGGTGAAGGTTTGTTGTGATGGAAATGTGACAGGGATGCATGTTTACTTGGTTGTAGGCTCAGAAGATTGGTTCGTAGTGTGTGTGTGTGTGTGTGAGGTGTCACCTGGCAGTCCACACTGAGCAGGTGCAGAGCAGTGGTGTTAGCGTCGCTGCGAGCAAGCAGCTCTTTGAGAGAGTGTAGTACACTCTGCTCCAGCGGCCGGTTGTTGTCGGGCAGCAGCAGCGAGCGAAATGTATCCAGGCAAAAGGACGAGGTCGTCTCCGTCTCAGGACGGAGGAACCGCCAGTTGTCTCCGTTTCTCACTACCTTCGTCACTCTGACTCTCTCCTCCTTCTCCACTTCTACCTCTTTCTCTTCCTCAGCCATCTGTGCCTCAAGAAAAACAAAGCTGGTCTCGGTGATACGCGCCCGGCTGCTCCACTTCTCCTGAGCACGGAGACGAGCTGTTGGACCTTTGGGCAGCAGTGACTGAGGGATCTGGGATCAAAAATCAAAGGTCATGCAGACTTATTGCTATGTCACACACACACACACACACACACACACACACACACACACACACACACACACACACACACCTGAGGCACCAGTACATCATAGAGGGAGGCAGGGTTGATCTTGATCTGTGGTATAGTTGGCGATTTTTCTGGAAACAGGGTGGAAACTCTGATCGGTTTGGGCGGAGCCCGAGAATGCAGCTGTCCATCAGAACCACGGAGCGTACAACCTCCTGTCGCTAATTGGCTGGAATTGTGTGAGTGGGTGGAGCCAGGACTAAGCAAAGGATCGCTGCCTGTACGGAACACCGGGGAGAGAGGATCCTGCAGTGGAGTGCTCTGGGGTCCAGCTGAAATAAGAGGGGAAACAGAATGTGTTTGTGTGTGTGTGTGTGTGTGTGTGTGTGTATGGTTATGTGTGTATACCTGGGCGAAGGTTGCTATCTGATTGTGCTGACTGTAGTAATGGTTTTCCTACTGTCTCTAGATTAGCAGGTTGACTGCCAGTTCTACATACACACACACACACACACACACACACACACAGAGGCAATACACATTATTACACACTAAGCAAACTAAGAATTATACTTGGTTTCCATAACAACATAGAGTACTTTAATCTTCACCGTTCAAGCTTACCGTAACGTAACACATAGATTTCGCACCCTTTCGACCACTTTTAAAAACATACCTGAGCAGGTTGTAGCTGTTGGCCTGTTGCATGTCCATATGTGTGGAGCTCAAGCTCCGCCTCTTGCCCTTCTCTTCTGACCAATGAGGTGCTGCTGCAGAGCTCGTGCTTGATGACCTCACTGCTTGGTGCTCATTGATGACCCTCAGGGGAAGGGTACGTGTGACTGGGTGAGTGATGACGGCTCCGGAAGCCTGCGATATTGGCCGACGCCCACCTACGTGGAAGCGCACCAGGGCGGCAATATTGTCGAACTGATCACTCTCAAACTGAAACAGCTCCCTTGAGTAACCCTACACACACACGTACACACACACACACACACACACACACGTAGAAACACATACAATTCTGATATCTGTTCTGAAGTCATCTACATAGACCAGAGCTTCCCAACCCTGTCCCCTGGTCCATATTGTTGTTTTTCCTTTTCTCCAACACACCTGATCAATACCTTTGTGCATTAGAGGTCTTCGCCGTCACCCGAGAGGAAGTGGCGTGAACTAGTCAACCAGGGTCAACCAGGGTCAAGCATAAATAGTGTTTTCTCATTGGTGTGTGTTGTTTGGGGCGTCACTTCCTCTTCACCTCAGTGTTTCCTAACTACACTCCTGTCTGATTACTGCATTAGACAATGTACCACCTGACCTCCTCTAATCCAAGGAACACACACCAGACTCCGTGACTAACAAATGAGTCAAAACACAAGCATTAAAGGAAACGTGTGGCTGTTCCTGTTTGGGCCAGAGATACTGTAAATGACTGTAGATCTTTCTACACCAGCACACATGTTTCAGCCTGTTTCAACTCATCTGATGAAATTCACAATGGTCCTCATGACTGATGGATGAGCACGAACGGGTTTTGGAGCAGACTGTGACCATACCTGTGGGAGTCGGTTTGCACCTAGTTGTGCCAGAGTTGAAGCAGAAGATTGTAGGTGCACTCTTTTTGAGTCAAATAATTGTTTGGGCCACAGATATGTGGATTTACCAGTTTATAATAAATATACGAGATGGCATTGTTTAGGTCAAAGATTTGTAGGTGTAGCTGTTTGGGTAGGAGAACTGTAGGTGTAGCTGTTTTGGCAGGAGAACTGTAGGTGTAGCTGTTTTGGCAGGAGAACTGTAGGTATACCTGTTTGAGTAGGAGAACTGTAGGTGTACCTGTTTGGGTAGGAGAACTGTAGGTGTAGCTGTTTGGGTAGGAGAACTGTAGGTGTAGCTGTTTTGGCAGGAGAACTGTAGGTGTAGCTGTTTGGCAGGAGAACTGTAGGTGTACCTGTTTGGGTAG